>NW_010578864.1:119848-142679 GCF_000705375.1 Tinamus guttatus | reverse complement strand
GCCCGGCCCGTTATCGCCGCCGGCGCCGCCACTCGCCCCGCTCCCCTGGTGCTGGGACCCACGCCAGGCCGAGGCGGGCAGCGAACAAAGGGCCTCGCCGGGGCTGCCCCCGCTCCGGGCTCCCGAACCCGCCCTGGGCCTGTCGCGCTGGCGGCGCCCGAGCCCCCGTACGCGGTGGCGCTTAGCGGGGTGCGAGCTCTGCTGAGCCCCGCTCCTTAGAAGGCTGTTTCCCCCGTCCCTGACGCCTGCTGCAGGGCTCGCACAGGTTCTCGCTGCTTGTCAGCATCCCGGTGCTTAATGCTTTGTTTGGTGCTTCGTTTTTGTCCGTGTTTCCCTCTGTGCTATTGAGGCACTGTTCATCCCCTTCTGGAGATGGTGAGGTGGGACAGGGAAGGTCAAACCTGCATTTGGGTTTCCAGCTATACACACAGATGTGTGTGTTGTTGTACCGCTAAAAACCCAGGAAGCAGCATGTCTATGTCATTAGGGACACTTAGTCCTTTTAGACACCAGTATATACTTGATTTACTTGTAGTCCTCTAAGAAAGCTCTTTTTGGTAAAAGCAGAAACTAGAATCTGGTCTTACAAGTCCTTTTATCAGTTCTTGAATCTTCTGTGCTTTTGTTGTTGTTGTTGTTTTGGGTTTTTTTGCCTTTTTTTGTTGTATCAGTGATTTATTTATTTCCCTCCTAGGAATCCCCTACCAGCCCGTGATTGAAGCATTAGGAAACTATCCACAAAAGAAGTTCTACAATGTCTCGAAGCTCGGAGGCACCAAATATGGTAACAAAACTTAACAGCTGCTAATTAGCACAGTACTATTAGCAAACATGTACCCATTGCTACTTAAAAGTATTCAGGAACCCTGTCAGGAGTACATGAATCTTTAGTAGGTGTCTTTGAAAGCATGTGATTTTCCAATTTATCATTGCTATCTGAAGTTGGATAATATCAATTGCAGTTGGAGGGTCAGGGTGAAAATATTGTAGGTTTTTTCAGTTGGAGAGGGATTATGGGAGATGTTACTGGAGTTCTAGGTGCAGGGTAGTCTCCTTGGGAGACAGTGAACTGCCAGAAAGCTGCCAAATGATACTTTAAAAGTAAATATATTTTTAACTGTCTTTTTTGCTGATTTTTGGTATCCAAGTTTCATCTTCTTTGTAACTTCAGATAGTAGATGACTGCTGGAGCATAACTTCTATTGCAATGCTGCGAAAGAATGTTTTTTTTTTTTCGGCATACAGACAAATGCCCAATCTCTGTGTATCGTCTGTATGTAATATATCACTAAGGGGCAGGTGACAAAATATTTATTGGGACTCCATGTCCGAATATCTTTTAAAAGAATTAATATATATGAAATGAGGGAGAGAAAGGTATATGGGTGGAGGTTAGCTATAGATCAGCGTCGCCTGGAATAGGCTTTCCCCTTGTAGGTAATCAAAGCATACTTCTTATTTTTCTCTTCATTTGCTTTCATATTCAACTCCTAAAATGCCTCCTTAAGGCAGTTGTCCTGTTTTGTCACATCTGTATTAGACTCCTGTGTTTACGGGATCCACGATGCATTTATTAACTAAAGAATTACCCATGGGTATATCACTGTAAAGGATACTTGACAGCAGCAATTACTTTCCCAGTGTTTGAGGGGAAGACAGAGGGGAACCCTTTCTCCTGGAGCAGTGGCTGCTGCAAACTTTGTGCAGCAGCAGCAAATTTCTACTTCTTGTAGTAACAAAGTTGACGTTTTGGATATGAACATTAGTTGGAGGTAAACACTTCTGTTTGCAGCTTTGTCTAGCAAGAAGCAGCAGACTGGCAGGAACAAAAACAGTTGGTACTCCTGCAGCTTTTGGAGGTCTTGTTAATGGAGAAATGTTGTAGAAACTGAAGCAGTTTAACAGTTTAACTGAAGTGCAATATTCTACAGCAGCAGAAATTGGTGAAGATATTCCTAAAGAAGGAATATGAAAATAGAGTAGACTAGAAGTCTCTTCCAATACGAACTTTTATACAGAAGTTTCTAGCCTCATTGACCAGCCTCATTGTCCACATTTTATCAAGATATTAATTTGAAATAAAATTGAGGCACCGTGTAGGACAACATTGGTAAGAAATCCAGCATCTGGAATTGCTCACTGCATTTGTTGTTAGAACATCATTGCAGGGGTGCTCTGCTTGCTACTTCTAACCAAAGAACAAGCAGATCAGTGGGGTTTTTTTCTGACAATCTAGATGCTATCTAAAATGAATTGTGGCATTACAGCAGAATGATTTGAATGACTTACCTAATTAGACAGTAGTAAGTAATATCTGACAAAAATGCCTGATGGGGACAGATCCAGAAAATTCTCCATTAATAGCTTGTTGACAAACTTATGGGCTAGGTTAAGGCTAGCAAATCTTTATTTTTCTTTGCTTTTTTTTCCCTTCCTCCCCAAAACAAAGTTTCTTAGTTGTTTAAAGTTCTTCATCCAGCTAACACTTTTGTCATTGTAATAATCTGTTATTGTAATCCACTTAAATTACGTGAAAGCGATATATATTGAATTATTATGATAATTGGGGATGTTGTGCATTAATCTTCATTTTTATTTGCAGTCAATAATGACTTGCTCTTTTTTCTCTTCCCTCTTTTGTTTCAGTGTTTCTAGTTCCTTAAACTTTTCCATCTGTGAAAGCTGTTTCTAGTCTGAACTTTAACCCAGATCAGTAACAAAGTAACTAAAGTTGCATTTAATTAAATGCTACTCTTGTTTATTTTTTATGAAATATGTTTTAAGTTTAGAGTACAAATCAGATTTTGTTTCTAGTCTTCATACCGCTGTTTGTATGAAAGTAGAAGAAATTCTGGTAGTAACTGCCTCTGGTTTAATGTCAAGTAATTGCACAGTAAAGTTTGCAGTGTGAAGAAGACTTCTGGCAGATACTAATTGTTACTGCCTCTCACCTATTCCGTATGGTCAGGAATCCCAGCTTGGGATTCCTGGCCTCTCGGTCCTGCCAGCACCGCGTGCCACCTTAAATGTCACTGTCTTGACAGGGCACAGTGAAGCCATTGGCTTCTTCCATCCAAAGCCCATGTAAAATTCATCTTCCACAAGGTGTGCATTGTGCAGCTCGCCTTTCCCTCCTCTGCAGTAAAGACCAGAAGCAGCCAAGGAGCCTCCTGTAGCTCTCCTGCTTCTCTTCCCTAGTTTGCATTTGTTTACTCTTTGCCCCTGCACTTCATTTGTGCTATTTATGACTAAATTGTACCCATACAAATAGATTTGCGTTTGCTGGAAGTTGCTGGAGTAGAACTCTTGAGAAATACGAAACTTGTTTTTTTTTTTTAAGTATGTAAGCTGAAGATGTTGCACTAATTAAGCCAGTTGCTTTGCCTTGCCCTAGATACTCTGCCTTATTCCATACGAGTGTTGTTTGAGTCCAGTGTCCGTAACTGCGATGGCTTCTTAGTGAAAGAAACAGATGCTATGAACATTTTGGACTGGAAAACAAAGCAGAATAATGTTGAAGTGCCCTTCTGTCCTGCCAGAGTTGTTCTTCAAGACTTTACGTAAGTGGTGTGTGTGTATGTGTATCTGCCAAAACCTCTGACATCATCTGTGTAAACTCCCTGAGCAATATGAATGATACTTTGGCTTGAGATTAAATAGGGCTTAGCCTTTTGATCCTGAAGTATCTCGTGTTCTAAATGAACTCGTGCACTGCTTCTGCTCTCTGATAAGTGTATTGTGATACGTGCACGTGCTGCAAGAATAGGAGCTGTTGCACAGAGTTACCCTGGTTTTAGTGCGGGTTGGTAGGGTCAAGAGGTCATCCTACAAGAATCTTTTACAGGATAAGAGCCAAAGCACAAATGGAAGGGGTGACATTTTGACTGTAGCCAAATGGCTGATGGTTCGTTGGAATATACAGAGTTCTCACTTGAGATAACTGACGATTAAATATTGCTTACTCCACAAGTATGTGAAATGCCATTCAAACCATGAATAATGCATTTAAAAAAAATCCAAGAACCTTTTTTATGTGATTTGAGTATGAAATAGCTAATAGGGCAAACCTTCAGCAGCTTGGAAATTTAAATGTAGGATGTTTTGCTGACTCATTAATTGTATGTTTATCAAGAAACTGGAGAAGTAAAACAGGAATTAGAAGTAATTAGAATAGGAATTAGAAGTGATAGGTATTAGAAGTAATAACTCCTGCTCTGCAAGCAGAATCAGGAAAAAATTATATGCTATTTAAAATATGTGAGCATTATTTTCACCTCAGTTTTGTACTTCTAACTGTAAGAGAGTATTTACCTCTGCAAAATGTGCTACAAAAATGACTGATTCTGTAAGAAAAGTCATAACGTATTGCAAGATATCAAAATGTATAGTGGAAGCGTTTGTTCACATAGCACTTCTGTGTTATGAAGGTAATAAGTATGTAGAAATGAGTGTTACTATAAAGTACTGTCACACATCAGGAGCACAGCAAGACAAGAGAGACGTGTAATTCAGTTCTTTGGGGTGCTCCTGTATTTTGTTTAGTTTGTTACCTTAGAGCATGCTCTTGCTTGTTTCAAACTTGTAAAAAAATATTTCAAGCTCTTTAAGATTTAGCAAATAAAATATTAGGACTTTATCTGAAATAGAACTCAGATCTAGACTTGTATTTAAAAATAAGCTTTTTTTGATTTTGCCTTATTTTAGTGAGGTAATGACTTATGGTACTGTACTATTTTTTCTCTTAGTGGAATTCCTGCCATGGTGGATTTTGCCGCTATGCGGGAAGCGGTGCGAAATGCTGGAGGAGACCCTGTGAAAGTCAATCCTGCCTGCCCAGCAGATCTCACTGTTGACCATTCTCTGCAGATTGATTTCAGCAAATGGTGACGTACTTTGTATTTGATGAGTTGTATGTTTGTCTGATACAAGGGGTTTGAGTCTCAAATTTGAATTCAGTCCAGCCTTAGTACAGTAAATCCTTTGCCATGCATGGATGTCTGAAACTAGACCTGATGGCCAAAGGCTCCTCTTAATCTCTCTGTGCAGTCAGTACACCGGTCTGGTAAAGGAGGTGCACACTGTAAATAAATGTGTGCTTCAAAGAGCTCCTCTGGATAAAAATATCCCTCAAAGAATGGGTTATGGCTCAAGCTGACTGACAACATAGGTTCTTTGCAAAGGCTTTTGAAATTTCTGGAAGCCATGCCAAATCCAGTTAAGAGTATGTCTTAAGAGAATGAGGCAAAGGTATCTGGTTTTTAATTTTGCCTTGCCCTACTTTTACTGGTAATGTAAAACAAATTTTAATTGTAAATATAGCTGCCTTGTCAGCATGCTGGAGAAGTCGTTTGTAATCCTATCGGAGCTGCAGAAAGATTGAAATTTCTTTCTGGGGTTATGGCTGTGATTTGATGTAGGCCTGGATTTTGCTGCTGAAGATATGTGGAGAGGGAAGTGCACTTGTGGGAACCTGGAAGTGCTAAGGATTGGAAAAGTGACCATCTAGTTCTCCTTTTTGGAGAGGCAGTGGTGTGGCGAAACCAGCCTGGGGTTATCTTGTGCCAGAATCGCACAGCACCCTGCAGGAGAGGATGAATTTGCATTTTTATTCAGTGTTTGCCTAACTGTTTTAGTAGTACAGCTCCTTCCCCTCACTTTAACACTGTGAAAGCTTCCAAAATGGTGCAGAATTACGTGAATTGCTTAAATTCTCTAGGAGTTTTAGTTGAGAGAAAAAGCCTGTGGTAAAAAAAGATATGGATATGATTTCTATTTCTGTAGACCCTCCAAGTACATAAATTCAGTTTTGTTAGTTAACTTAGGAGAATGAAAAGTAAGAAGATCAAAATTCATTGGGTTGATCTGTGTTGCATCAGTTCTGTGAACAGCCCATTCTTGTGGTTGGAAAGGCAGCTGGTTCAATTGCAATTAGGCTGCCTAATACTATCAGAAAGACCAACTGCTGGCAAGAGGTCTCAACTGCTGCTTTTAAATGATAAATCCAGTTCCTGTGGCTATGCATTTGGAAAGCTTAGAGCATCTCAGCAGCTGCTGGCATATGATAAAAACACCCTCACTACAGGATGGTTTGTGCTGCTCTTAGATCACTTCCATCTCCTGCTGCTCAGAGGCTCATGGACTGCGTTTGTATTTAGGCAAGGTGTCCTCTGAACCTTTGCAATATCCTGTAATCGTATAACCATATTTGCTTTCTCCTGCTGTAGTAAAAAGTAGTGCATTTAATGACAAAACAATATTTCGGTAATATCAAGAGGTTAGAAATCTCATTTTCACAGTAAGCATGATTTCTTCTTGTGGGAAGACCGAATATAGCACCAATAGAGGGTAGTGTGTTGCATGCACTTTAAAAAACCTTTTTCTCTATCATATGTCTTTGTGGTGTGAATAGCATATAAATTTTATCTGAGCCTTTAAGCATTTTATCAAAAGGCTAATTACAGGTCAGAGTTATGCTTCTTTCTTGAGGTAGTTTCCTTTGCAGTCATTCCTCCACGGTTTGAACAAAACATGTGCAATACTGCCTTAATGCCTACGGAGAAACATGTTCAGCCAGCCCCTCCTTGGATGAGGCCCTTTCCACAGCTTCTAAGTTAAAACTCTGAGTTCAGCCCTAGCAATATTGCTTATAAAGAACTCTGGTCTGTTGTGTGCAAATTAAAGGAGATATTGGGTATTTTAAACTCTTAGGCAGTTCAGTGCAGTTGATTTAAATATATTAGATTTCCATAACACATGAGTTAATCCAGAGAGAATTTACTTTGCTTCAGGATTGTAACAAAATGTCTTGTTTTTTAGTTAGTATTTAATAGTCCATTAGAGGGATTCAGAAATAAGCCTGGTGTCGAATAACTAATTTTTCTCTTCCCTGTTCTCTTCACAGTGCAATACAGAATGCCCCAAATCCTGGGGGTGGTGATTCCCAGAAGGCAGCAGCAAAGCTTTCTCCACTGAAAGTGCAGCCTCGGAAGGTACCTTGCAGGGGCCAAACAGGTTGCAAGGGGCCGTGCGGTGCCGCAGAGCCGAGTCGCAGCTCGGGGCAGTTTTCTGCCCAGATTGAGAACACGCCAATCCTGTGTCCTTTTCATCTTCAGCCAGTGCCTGAGTATGGAAATTTCATTTTTATGGGTTATTTGCTCCCTTTTCTTTTGTTCAGCTCTACCTGTAGCAACTTAGAGATGTGACGCTTTTAAATATCCCCCTGTACTGTATATATGAGAGGCACGTTTTAGAAAGGTGTCTGCAGTAGACTTGAATTAGTCTATACTAAATGTATTTTTTGAAAAGAAGAATTTTAGTAAACACAATGGGCACGCTCAGTTGTGTGACCCATGGTTGTCGTTTCAAATTGACTTTGGAGACTTCTCCCTTCCTTATAGGGACAACAAAGCATGGGAGTAATCTTTTGTAAATTACGAAGTAAGCTTCAGTAAAGCATTGGTTTAGAGCTAAAAGTAAATGTTAGTCTTCATGTGGAACCTTGCAGAAATTCCCAGCTTTTTCAGGTGAACTAGGGAACAGCCTTTGCATAGTCCCCCAGAGTCTTCTAAGTATTTTCTCAGTCCCTCTGTCCTTGAGCTCAAATTCACTGAACACCCTGGCTGTGTGTGTGATGGCACAGAGGCACCTCCTGTGTTAGCCCACTTCAGATGTTCCATACTACCAATAATCATTTTATACTACTCAACCTTTGACAATTCCTTGGAAGCATCCTTTCCTTCTAGCCGCCCCTTCTCTGGTCGGATTCTGGCTTGCTCTTCCTGATGCGACGAGTTTAAAGGCTGATCAAATCAGTAACCAGCTGCAATAGTGTGTTAGTAGTGTGTCTTGGTACCTCTGTACTACAGGATTGGAGCAGTTCTTCTGTTGAGGGTGTATTTGAGATGTTTTGCTGTAGGTAATCTGCCTGGAATAAACCTGTTCATCAAGTACAACCTGGGGAAAATCAGTTATTTTCCACTGTTTAGAGAAAGCTTCTTGCAAGAGAGGAATTGTGTCTGTTTTAACAACAACTAACATCACATTTAGCACATGATAGGATTAAATGAGTCTTTCATCAAACAAGCAAAATTAACTTGTTCTTTTGTAATCTGAAACAAACTTTGGCAGTGTTTATAAACTTGGTCTCTTACTAGGCCTGAAACAGTACTGAAAAATCAAGAGATGGAATTTGGCCGAAATAGAGAGAGGCTTCAGTTTTTTAAGGTATGTCCATGTACCTGTGGGCTTTGTTCTTTAATTTTAACAGTCTATTTGTCTGACAGTATTCATATCTAAATGTAATTTTTCTGGAAATGTCTAACTTTGAAATCTGAATTTCTATATGAACAGAAAATTGGCTAATAGCATGGATTTGGGTTTAAATTATAGTATTGTTAGGCAAGCTAAGTCAAACCTAGTGCTGCTTAAGGGGAAGAGAATATAATATCTTGTAACACTAATTGAAAAAAGTTACACTGTTTGATACAGTTCCTGTCATTGTAAAGACCAGTGGATAAAGCAGATACTTAGGAAGCGTTAGTACTTAAGAGGTCTTTTTGGTGAGCCTCTGGATGAAAGGTCTGTTTATGCTTTTTCAAATCTTACTGAAGTTAGTGTTGAACAGAAGCTGGTGTTAAGACACAGCCGCTCTCAACCTAGGCAACAGGGCAGGTAGAGTTATTCTTAATGCAAGTCTTGTGTAGAAGACATGAGTTTCTTTGCTAGCCAAAGACTTACCTCACTGGTGTCTGATCCTGATCCACAGATGAAGCAGTTCAGGAATCCAGTGCAATGAACCAAATATTTATGTACAGGTAGACTAGGAGATCTTTCTGTAAGTTTTCTATCAGTTAGTTTTTACATTATTCAAGAGGAAACTACTAAAATACATCTTTTTACCCCTTTTCATGTCAACTTTTCTCAAATCTAACATTTGAGTTTGCATTAGTCAAGCCACTTCTAAATTGCATCCTCAACCTCATCAGGACATGTAAAATGTGTAGTGAATTTTGCTATGTATGCTTATTAGTCTGTTATCTGTAGTGATTTTAATTGTTCCTTCAATATAAGTCTGTGGAACTGGATGCAGATCTGCTTTTGAAAGATAGGTGTGAACTATTGATTCAGCCTTCAACAGTAATTGAGGAAAAGTTTTTGTTAATAAATGAGGATGCGTAGAATCCAGGTGTAGCATGTAGCTCTGTTTCATGAACGAGCAAAATCCCCTTAAATAACAAGTAGTGCTGTATTGTATATTGGATCTGTCATCCTAGTTATGCTCTTGAAAAATAAAAATCTTTGAAAAAATCTAACTTTTTTTTTCTCCTTTTGGAAAAAAAAATTGCAGTGGAGTTCAAAAGTTTTCAAGAATATTTCTGTAATTCCCCCTGAAACTGGAATGGCGCACCAAGTTAACTTGGAGTATTTGTCAAGAGTTGTTTTTGAAGTTAAAGATTTCCTATATCCCGATAGTGTGGTTGGCACAGATTCACATATGACCATGGTTAATGGCTTGGGTATCTTGGGCTGGGGTAAGTACATTGTTTGCAGCTTGTTAACACTTTGAAAGATATATTAACGTATTGAGAAATACTTTCTATCTGAAGTATAACATTCTGTCATGAGTTACCCTTCAGAGTGTTCAGTGTTTCCTGTACATGTATCCTCAACTAACACCTCTCACCATTGAGAAACTTTTTATGATTTAAAAAGAAAACAGTCAAAAGGCAATTCATATTTAGATGGGTACTGGTTGTACGTGTTGTGTAAAATTCACATTGATCTTTTTTTCCATGTAAAGTCAGTGCTAGATAAAGCACTTTCAGGTTAAGTTTGAAGAGTAACTATGTTGATGGTAGTCTTGCTTAATTTTATTTTCCAGAATTTATATTTTTAAAGGGAAACATCTGCGTTTAATAAGAAAAATTTGGTTAGGTTTTAATGTGGACTTCAAAATGTTTAGTCTTGGGTACTTAAACCGATGACAACCAATGAGTATTTTTCCTCCAGGTGTCGGGGGGATCGAAACGGAAGCCGTGATGCTGGGGATGCCGGTTACCCTCACGCTGCCCGAGGTGGTTGGCTGCGAGCTGACGGGCACGGCCAGCCCGCTCGCCACGTCCATAGACATCGTCCTGAGCATCACGAAGGTAGGAGCTCGCTGCCTTTGCGGGGAGCGCTGGGTTTGGAGTTGGGTTACAGGTTTTAACAGGGATGGTTGAGGGCTGAACCGTGTGCTGAGAGTGTCTGTGATACACCTTTAACTGTGGTTGTACAGAAGGGCGTTACTAAGCTCTAAATCCTTTCTAACTAAAGGTCTTCTGAGGGATTTTACTGCTGCAATGGGGTATTTATAGTCCCTTTGCTTATCTAAAAAGAACTTTCCTGTCCTGTGTTTTTTTTTTTTTTCCCCTTCTCACACCAACTGGCACCAGGTAGGTTTTTTCTGTAGGCCGAGAACTTGTTCTAGATCCCTTTTTGTCCCTAAAAATTACCCTGTAAGACCCTTGGCCTGGCTATGGCTATGCACTTGCACAACTAGTATATGTTTTCTGAAGCCAAGGTTTTGCCATCAAGCAGCACAAACTATCTCTGATTCAGTAGGTCGAGAGCTAGTGTCAAAGCATTTAAAGGCTTTGATTGCTTTGAAAATATATTTTTCTAGTTCTTTCTGACATGTTTTAACAAGCATCTTTCTGTTCCTGAGTGGCAACCTGAAGGACTAAGCTGCAGGTAGCAGTGTCTGTCAACTTCCAGAACCTCAAACTTCGATGGAGTTTGTTTTTTGCAAAATGTGCCTTATGGTTCCAGCTTTTTGTCTTAAACATTTGTAACTTAAAGCTGCAGTAAACACTGCTTGCACTGCACCTCTTCACATTTCAGATGTTACTGTCCTCTTCTTTTAAACAGCAACTTAGGCAAGCTGATGTCGCTGGAAAATTTGTCGAGTTCTTTGGGAGTGGAGTTTCCCAGCTGTCTGTAGCAGACCGAACCACAATAGCAAATATGTGTCCTGAATATGGTGCTATTCTGAGCTTTTTCCCTGTTGATAATGTGACGCTGAGGCACTTAAAACACACAGGTAAGGGCAAAATTTAAACAGTCTTTCATTATATTAGTGATTTTGGTGCGGTACACTTTTGTGTAAAACCAATGATGTGTCTGGAATGATGATTCTTTTCTGCAGAATGCTGACTTGGGACTAATGTATAAAGTTCACTTTTAGTGTTACAAGCTATATCGGGGTTCTCCTTTGCTACAGCTTTTACTGTAGTCCTTTTTTATTGTCTTCACCCCCAGCAAGCTCTCTACAAAAATAAAACCTAATCTTCTAAAGTGTTGGAGAAATATGTGAAACTGCAAAATAAAGCACAACATTTTTAATCCTCCCCTACACCAATGTTTTTTATTTGAAAGAGGATTAATTCACTGACATGTTAAGCTAAGGTGGCAAGATAGCCATTCCCATCAGACTAGAACAATGCAGAAAACCACAAGGTGACAAACAAAGTCCACAAGTCCATTTGTGTTAGTAAGCCTGTCTGGAGCTAAAGTCTGTCATTTTAATTGCAAGTTAGATGCTTTTGGTAACAAACATGCTTTGTCTGGTGAGTGCAGATGAAGCAAAACTGACTTTCTGACAGTAGTGAGTAATACTGACTATTGTCACCTAAACATAACCAGTACTAGCTGAATAAATCTTAATAGAGGAAAAACTAGAAAGATTAGTCCTTCAAGTTCACTAATTTAATTATGCTAGAGTTGAAGCAGCTTTTTTTATTCCTTAATATAAGAAGGAAACTTAAATTTTATTTGCTTATTTGTTTTCAGAAAATCATAGATACTGAAATGTTGTATCTCTTCTGAGTAGCTCCTGGAATGTTTGGCATGAAGTGGTTTGCCTGGAAAAACAAGGAGTCGGGATATTCAAGAATAATTTTATATGCTTGAAACTTCTAGTTTCTAAGTTTGTGCAGATGGGTGGGGCATAGGGAGGTTTTTTACATATGACTGTTCTCATATTTGAAAATGTTGGTTTTAGGTTTTGACAAGGCCAGGCTTGAGGTCATAGAAGCATATCTTAAAGCTGTGAAGTTATTTAGAAATGAGGAGAGTTCTTCTGGAGAACCCGAGTATTCCCAGGTATGTTTGGAATCACTTATTTCTGCATATATTTGATCCTTTTAACAATTTGTATCCCGCTGTACTTCTCATTGCCTTAATATTGCCTTTAATAACTCATGGTTGTGAGAAGCAGAGCATGCCTGCAAAATATGGTGTGGGGGTAGAAGGAAATGTTCCTATCAGTCACCAGATACTGAATTCCTAGTCCTTGCAGAGACCAGGTAAGTTTTGTGGGAAAGGTAGAGCATGTTAAAACATTTGAGTAAGATTGATAATCCTCTATAATGAGCATTCTTAAAAATGTAAACCTTGTTTTAATGTCTTGGAACATTCAGTTTTTACACAAAATAGGGCACAGCTGCCTCAAAAGAGCATATTAAGAGTTTTTACACAAAATAGGGCACAGCTGTTTCAGAGCATATTAAATATATTGTTAGGCTGTGATTCATAATGTATGTGTCTCTTTTCATAGGTAGTACAAATTAGTCTAAGTTCTATAATTCCATACGTCAGTGGCCCCAAGAGGTCCCAAGACAGAGTGGCTGTTAATAACATGAAGAGTGATTTCCAAGCCTGCTTAAATGAAAAGGTTTGTTGCTCTAATGTACTCTGCAAAAGGCACTCCCTGTGATTTGTGTGAATAACTGTACTGTAACTTACTCTGTGCATACCTGCTGAGCCCTCGTTATTACTTTATGAACAGATCATCTAAGGGTACTCTTGTCTTGCTTGGCAAATATCCCCAGAGTAGTAGCTGGTAAGTCAAAGATATTTGTCATGAACATGAAGTTCAGAAATCCTTAATCTCATAGCATAGGTCAAAAACAGTGTAGACAGGAAAACATTAAATTTAAGTAGTAAATAGTTAAGCTTGGGGAAAGGTTAGTTATTCAGAGGTTTTTAAACCAGATGAGTTTTGCTTAATTGCCCAAACAATTAGAATTAGAAACAAAAACACCCACATGTCTTGTGGTAAGGGAGATGGAGAAAGACTTGAGAGTTGAAACTGTTCAGTGTTCTGATTTCTTCCCTACTGTTTTCTCAATCTTAGCAAGTTAATTGCCTGCAGCTTGCCTTGGCTCTACAGGGGAAATGTGTTCGTTCAGAAGCCTGTGTTTCTGTAACAGCAGCATGGGGATGCATCTTCATCATTTAAGATGGGGAACTGGCGACAATATTAGCACCTTGATTTTGCTAATTCAGACCAAGTATTGTATAAAATCAGACATTTTGTTGTATAAAATAAGGAGTTATTTTACGTAGAGCAGGAAACGATCGTGGGGACTGATGGTGCTGTGACTGGCAGTTGTTCACACTGTAGTTATGAAGGAGGAAGAGGGAGATGGTGTGATGCGAGTGTTGCTGGGATGTCACACTCTATAGCGTAATAACTGCTAACGTGTGTTTTTGTCATCTAGTCTGGCGTTAAAGGGTTTCAGATTGCAGCTGAGAAGCAGAATGACGTTGTGCCTGTTCAGTATGAAGGAAATGAGTACCAGCTCTCTCACGGCTGTGTTGTCATTGCTGCAGTAATCAGCTGTACAAATAATTGCAATCCATCCGTCATGCTTGCTGCAGGTATGTTGTGACTAATGAGAACCAGCTTAGTCTTAGCATTGCCCCCATGTTGACAGCCTTTACCCTCACTCTTGTAGGTTCTCTGTGTTGACTTAGGCTGAAAGTTAACTGTGAATGTGTTTTTTAGCTCTAATTTCGTTAGATGTTCTGGAGATTATATTAGCAAGTTACTTGGACATAATACGTCTCTGAGCTTGTGTCATAAGACAGGATTAATGGCAATAGTTCCAAACTATTTATATTTGGTAGCATTTCAGGAGGTAACCTGCCTGGAACTCCTTTCAGATGAACACACATGTGACATCCTTGTTGTGGGAGGTGGACTTTAGCTTTGACTCGGTCCTAAGTGACCTCTGGATGGCAACTTGACCTGGACAATCAACAGCAGAATGTGGAAATCAAGCCCAGATTGTGAAGCCCACTGCTTTCTGCTTAACCGTTTGTGTAACCCTCCACTGGGTGGATACAATTTTCCCAGAACACTTGATCCTTTCTCAGACCTTGCTCTCCTCTTTTGAGGTCCCCTGTGGCCCAGAAAAGCTTCCCTTTAAGGCTACGGTCTGTGTCAGTATAAGAATAAATACCTCTGCCTTGATTTGTCATGTAAAAAGTGAAAAATAAACCTTTTATTATGGAAAAGAAAATGGACATTCATGTGGGAAGAGTGGGAGCATAGAGCTGACTTGTTGCGAGTTAAGTTACTTTATTCATCAGATAGTTGCTTTAATAATTAATAAAATAAGGAGATAGAGGAGAAGTAAAACTTGATGCTTAAATTTACTAAGGTAGCATCATGCACATACTCTCCTAAGGGAGATCAAAAACATAACCTGTCTTATTTTTATAGGACTTCTGGCCAAAAAAGCTGTTGAAGCTGGCCTAGTGGTTAAACCCTACATAAGAACCAGCTTGTCGCCGGGTAGTGGAATGGTTACACATTACCTCAGTTCAAGTGGAGTGTTACCATACCTCAGTAAACTTGGGTAAGTTCTGCCTCCTTCCTCTGGAGTTTAATGAAGAAATAACAGTCCATGTGGATTTTATATAGGCTGGTAAACATGGTGGTTGTTCATGAGGGTTTGTTTCTTCAACTTACCAATTTGCAATTTTGACTGTTGGCCATCTTGCCTTTTTACTGTGGTTTGCTTTCAGCTTGTGACTTCCATGGTGTAGGTCACTGCCTTTTGAGTTCTGGTTTTTGTGGTGACCTATTCATGTATAACAAATCTTCCACATGCTGCATACATCTATATATTTCAAGTGGAGCCTGAATATAAATTCTGCAGGACAATCCATACTTGTTTCTTGCAGTTACTGCCCTCATGGGGTGTTTAGCAAGTTGTGGATTCTTACTAACAATAGTTAGACTGTGCTCATAATTCTGCAACAGTGCCCAGCTGTGCTGCGCTGAATGTTACTGCCTTTGCTTTACTTAAGACAAAGTATCTCAAACTATTACAGTTCCATAATTTCTTGAAACTGGTCAAGATATCCTGTAACTTCCCACTTGCATCATTGAGATGCCCTGTAATTAACGTCCTAAACACCTAATTACAAAAAAAAAAAATCTTAGTAATTACTAATGAAAAAAGTCTTCAAAAAGTTTTGCTAACAAGTTGTTTTTTAGCTTAATGTGCTACTTATTTGGATTTTTTCAATGTAGGTTTGAGGTTGTTGGTTATGGCTGTTCAACCTGTGTTGGAAACACTGCTCCCTTGCCAGAAGCCATCAGGAATGCAATAAAACAGGTATAGCTGCAAGTCCGGTGAATACTTTAGATATAATATTTAGGCAGATTCTTACCCAGTTACATGATTAATCTGTGCAGAAGAGGCTTTATTCTTCGAACTTTGCATGTTGTTTTTACGTATCTGCCACATACCAGAGGGAAGTCATAGTAAGTCATTGCTATGTAGAATAAATATAATAAACAGTCTTTGTAGCATACAAATATTCTAAGATAAATGTAAGGATGAAACGTGCAGATTTTGTATCATAGATGAGCAACAGGTTTTAAAGAGCTTGACTGCTTTGGTGAGCAGTGTATAAATAGCTACAGTACTCTCTACTGTGAGGTAGAAACAAAATGTTAGGAATCAGAAGAGCTCCCTCTAGTAACTAGAGGTCAAAACATCAGTGATTCAGGAATGAATAGGAGATGGTGGGGGGTGGAGGAAAGGTAGTGGGAGAGAGCAGAATGCCTTTAAATTGAAGAGAGTAAATATTTGAAGTGGAACATTAAGATTTCGGTCAACAAAAAGTAGCACAGTCTGAGGTGCCAACAAATATTAGTCTTTTGAGAAGAAGAAAAAGTATGTTTTTGCTTTTCAGGGTGATATCGTTGCCTGTGGCGTGTTGTCTGGAACCAAGAACTTTGAAGGGCGTCTCTGTGACTGTGTCCGCGCCAACTACCTCGCCTCGCCGCCGCTGGTAGTCGCGTACGCCATCGCAGGCACCGTCCGAATAGACCTGGAGACTGAGCCTCTGGGTAACTGTTTCTTTACCTCTCGCGTTTCAGAAGCGGGCTGAGGCTCTTGGGCTTGCAGTGGTGACTGCCTTCTGCATCTAGGGCAGGCCCAGAACAGGCTTCTTATGTGTTCTTGGGCATAAAAGAACAGTATATTTAAAGAGAAAGACTTGCAGATGGAATAAAACATCCACTTAACTAGTGAAGTGCTGGCATATCTAGTACCCTCTATGAAGAGTTTGAATATATGAAGTCTAATATATTTTTTCTTCAAAATTACCATTATGTTTAAAATTTTATTCAGGCGTTGGCATTAATGGCAAAAGTATCTACTTACGAGATATTTGGCCCACTCGAAAAGAACTTCACACAGTGGAGGAAGAGTGTGTAATATCATCTATGTTTAAAGAATTGAAAGAAAGAATGGAGGTAAAGGTTTTTTGTTTTAAATAAAGATTGAATTTCATCATATGTTTATAGCATTTTCTAGTTGCATGTGATTGGATAGACTTTTTTTTTTTTTTTACAAGTAAAGGAGGATTTAAATGAGATGGACACTTAAAATGGGACTCTTGAAGTGTGTTTTGTATGTTTCTATATAAATTCTGAAGAACATCAGTAAATCTGCTTTCAGAATGTAAAAAGAAGTCATAAACCAATTTCTCTGTTCTGTGGTCTTTTCTTTTTGTAGAAAGGAAACAAACGGTGGAACTTACTAGAAGCCCCTGAGTCAACTTTATTCCCCTGGGATTTAAAATCTACTTATATCAGATGTCCTTCCTTTTTTGATAAACTTGTGAGTACTTTGACTCTACCCACCACCTTACAAGGACTACACTTTAGCAGAGGAAAAGCTATTCCAGTAGAGACTGGCTGTTTAAAAGTAACTTAGCATTAATATTTCTCAGTCTTGAAAAAATACTGGAATATCACTGGAGTGAGTGGGGCTTGTATAACAATATGTCTTTATATTACAGCTATAGCACAGTATATTACAGATACAGATCATACAGCTTTAGGTCTCTAAGAATCCTGGAGGAAATATGTGGGTTTTGTGTCCTTTCTTTTAGGCCAAAGAACCAGTTCCACCACAGCCTATTGAAAACGCCCACGTCTTGCTGTATCTGGGAGATTCTGTAACCACGGATCACATATCCCCCGCTGGAAGCATTGCAAGGAGCAGTGCTGCTGCTAAGTATCTCACCAACAAAGGGTAAGGGCTTAACACTCACCCTAAACGCTTCTAATTAGATCAGATGATTGCTTTGATCATAATTGTTGCTTTTATTTATAAATGCCTGTCTGCATCAAGGGGTGATTATACATGGTTAAAATGGAATAGTAATGTTGCTGGGATGTATAAGTGATAAGGTATCTTGGAGTCTAAAGTTGCATCAAACAACGGAGGCCTCTTAGAGAGCTCATTCTGATGTTGCTGTAATGTCTGCTGCCAAATATTTGCCAAAGCAGAAATAGCTTACTAATTTAAAGGCAGATAAGTTATTTTCTGTGATATGAAGTTAGCAACTCTTACTGGCCTCGAGAACAATCGGATAGATGTAGAGAATGGATGAGAAGTTCCAGAAATCTGTATCACTCGAAACAGAGCTGTGTTCTGTAGACGTGACCTTGGTGCTCTGGCAGCACCTCCCTGTGGTGGCAGTGGTGCCTCTTACCTCTGCTGAAATTCTGGGGACACAAACAGGATGAGATGCCGGGTTCCTGGGCGCTCTATCTCGGAGCAGCTTGGAAAACTGCCTTGCTGGGCTGGGCTGTCCAGGGCCGTGTAGCTCTGCAGTGTCAGTGGAGCATGATAGAAAAATCAGCTGTGCTGCAAGCGCTGCTTGTAAGGACTGTGCCTGGTCTAAATGAGTAGCAATATTGGGGAAGCGAGAACTAATGGGCCTCTGCTTCCAGGATGGATCTTGGTGTGTGAGTAAAGCTGTCACTCTGGGACAGTGTTTATTAATAAATATCCTGGTGGAAGTGACAAGATTAGTAAATGTGCTTCTCTTCCTAAATAGCTCTTTGACCTAGAACAATCACCCCATAACTCTCCTGCAAGTGCCATTTCAATGGTAATACTTTATAAAGAAGTCACAGAAAATGAATTTGAAATTGCAGTTTTGCTGATGAATTAGCTACCAATGATTTACAAATTTTGTTCACAGTTTAATATAATTGCATTTGTTGGAAAATTACTTTCGTACATCACGCGCTGAAGATTTAGTAGTTTTAAGAGACACTGCAATTATCTAACAATCAAAATTAATTTAAAATCGCAATATTTAAAACTGCTTGTTCCCTCTACGTTTTGCTGTAGACTGACACCCCGTGAATTCAATTCTTATGGAGCTCGAAGAGGTAACGATGCTGTGATGACAAGAGGTACCTTTGCAAATATCAAGCTTCTGAATAAATTCATAGGAAAGCCAGCCCCTAAAACAATCCACTTTCCATCAGGACAAACGGTAAAAATGTATTCACTTACATGGCTGCTCCAAAACTGTGGTTTGTATTTCGAATTTGCTCAAACTCTTTTGCTTTATTATTCCACAGCTAGATGTGTTTGAAGCAGCGGAGCTGTACCAGAAAGAAGGCATCCCTGTAATTATTTTAGCAGGAAAGAAGTATGGACTTGGTAGCTCAAGAGACTGGGCTGCAAAAGGACCTTTTTTACTGGTACTGCTATTTCTTTTGTTGTTTTTTGGGAGGGGTGTTTTTTTCGTGTGGTGGGTTTTTTTGTTTGTTTGTTTTTTTCCTCTCCATGGAAATACTTAAATGTTTAGTTTGGGGCAGAAATGTGTCTAGCAACTGTCTTCTACTTGGAGTACTTACAGTAGAATAGCATGTTTTTAAAAAATGTGCCTGTAGTTTCTTTGCTAGAATGTTCATGAAGTGAATGAGTGGTGGGAAGGATAAAAATGAATTTTAGAAATGTCTAACTCGGGCTCTCAAACAGGAATTCAGGTCTTTGAAATGAATTAGATACTTAGTGTTGATATCTCTTTAGCTTCTCTGTAGTGTTGAGCATCTAGCTGTTGGAGACTGTATCCAGATTCCGCTACTGTTGAAAATACATTCCGAGTCAGCCGATTATTCTTGTACAGTTTGAGAGGAATAGAAGCTACAAGATTCCATGTGGGATTTTCTGTGTGCTAATTGCATCCATGTCCCTCTGCTTTCTAAACTTTAATTTCGTAGTGCAGGGTTCTGTTCTGGCTCACCTGTGTTCATCTGCTTTGTGAAAGGTGTTTCCTGCTTTCTAACAGGACTTTCACAAAGTACCTGTTCTAATCTTGAGCTTGGCCTGGAGGAGTTTGAGCATAAAACCAAGTGTTTGAAGCTTTTGCATTTCTCTTTTTAAACCTACTGTACTGACATATGAAAATGACTTGTTCCTGCAGGGTGTTAAAGCCGTTCTAGCTGAAAGCTATGAGAAGGTTCATAGAAGTCAGTTGATTGGAATTGGCATTGCTCCACTTCAGTTTCTTCCTGGAGAAAATCCAGCTACTCTGGGTCTCACTGGCAGAGAGCAGTTTTCCATATTGTTCCCTCAAGAGCTGTCACCAGGAATGACTTTGGATATTAAGGTATCTTTGCAATGTATTTCTTTAACTATGAACATGCTGACAGTTAAATGCAGAAAAAATGTGAATAGCCTTTGAAAAGAAACGCAGTTTTGGCTGAAGTTTACCATGGGTTTTGAAGCTTCCCAGAGAATATATAACCATTTTAATTAATTAATGTGTCGTCTTGCTACACAACCTTTTCTGCAACCTGAAATTCTTTGCTGCTTTCTGCATACCCTCCTAGCCCCCCATACACACACACTGCATTAGAGCAGAATCCATCTCTGCTCATTCAGGCTCTTGAAAACAAGAATGCAGGTCTGTGAGAGGCTTCAGCCTGCCCTCCTTCATGAAGGAACCACATACCTGTAGCAGTTTACTTTCTGCATACATTGTGCTTTCCTTAAGAAAATACTTCTTTCTTACATTCCCTGGGAGGTGCATAACAGGCTCCCAGCTGGACCCAGGTTGCGTGCGGTGAAATAAGCCTTGGTTCTGTCCCCAGCAGTGCCTGGTTCTGCAGCGGTGCATGAGAGGCCTGAACCAGTTTGCCTTAGATGGAGTTTGTAGTTATACTGCTAGCTGACTGTAAGCAAGGGAAAGTAAAACTCTTTAACTGGTCTCTTTTTTGCTTTTCTTTTGAAGACAAGCACTGGAAAAGCATTCCGCGCAGTTGCCTTGTTTGAAAATGATATGGAGCTAACGTTATACAAATGTGGTGGAAGTCTAAACTTTGTGGCGCGAAGATTCTTATAGTAGCTACTGACTCTGTGGGTACCTTGCATAACTGGTAATACTGAAAATGCCTTGTGTGAACCCAGGAATCTGTACTGTGGAACTGCAAACAGTCCTAGTGTGCTCAAAGTTACTTCGTCCATGGATGTAAAAGATTGTGAATCATTGTATCTGCAACGAGATCCTTCCTGATTTTAAATAATATTCTAATGGTGCTATTAAACATTGCTAAAATCAACATGTGTGTTGTGGCAGAGAGCTGTAAGTATGGAGGAGGATGTTTTATCAGAGCATTTTGTAAATAAACTATGCGAAATCTGAAACTGATTGTGCTGAAGATTATTATGTAAGAAGATTTTCTGAAGTTGTTTCCACTTAGTTTTTGCACCTGTAAATCTGTGTACTGCTGTTTGTTGGTTTAAAGGTAGCAGAAGGTATGGAATGTTAAAGGCCAAGAAAAGGATTTGTAGGGCATCCAGAATTTAAGAGATTATCAGTTTTGAATTTATTCTTTAAATTGTGGGCTGAACGGAAAGGATTCGTGTGAGGCCCATAGTGTCCTGCATCTTAGACCATGACTTTCTCACCTTTATTATGGGATTATATGTTTCCTCTGGGTACACTGCTGACACTATGAAATACTGTGTGCTAGAAATATGAAATTTTCATGGGCAACATTTCTGAGTCTAAAAAAAAAAAGAAAACTTTTTTTTTTCTTCAGTGCAGATTAAGTGTGATCCCCAGCTTTTTGGCAAGCTAGTGTGCTTTGATTGAAAAGCTTGTCTTTACTTCAGGGGGTGCAGTTTGTCCTTGACCTGACATCAGCTTTTGCTCTACTGGTTCTAGTATTGGTAGCTGAAGCACTTCCCTTTGTATTTTAACCTTCTAAAAATCTTTAAACATGTTTGAACTGTTTTAATTCTTCTGCTTTAAATATGGCCTGTATCTACTTTACTTGTAAATTGTTCAATAGCTGAGGTAGCCGTATGGCCTTTTGGTATTTTCTAATATGCTGTTATTTACAGTCCCTCTAAACAAGTGACGTTCTCCTGTTCCCAGAATTCTGAACAAATCGCATTCTTATGTCGCTGCAATTGCTATAAACTCGATTGTCAGCCCACTTAAATAGAAAATAGTGTTTTTTCTTCTAAAATTGGTGGAAGATGCACACTTTCTGGGGAAAAAAATACAGCTTGAAACATTTATAGCTCTAATTAGTTCAAGTGACTTTTTACTGTTAGCTTCAGGTCACTCTGCACTGCTGTAACTTGAACAGCTTCATTTTAAAATACGGCTCGCAGCTACATAGAGACTAACTTCTTTTGGAGGAGAAATCTGCAGTAACTCAGCTATAAATTGACAAGATTTTTGCTTTAAGACTTTTGCTCTTGATAAGTGTTGTCTTAAACACTGGAACTTTCAAGAGGACTCTATGATCTTTGCTGGGTATGCTCAAAACTTACCCCCGTCACTAAGCACTTGATTTGCAGGCTAACACAGGAATAACCATTAAAATCTTTTAGTATGTTTCTGATATTTTTAGAAACTGACCTAATTATTATAAGTATTAATTTGAGGGGACAGTTCAAATGTCATGCAATTCTTATTTCATTGGCTTAACTTTATGGTTAATCTTTATTGGGGGAAAAAAATCTTTCAAGTTTGAAATTCTGTATATTCTGTTGCTATATTTCACTAGTTTTGCTGTGCTTTTCTTTTAGTCAAGATAAAAATCATTCCAGTAACTCATACTACTCATATGGGTAATAAATTAGTGCATTTTTAATATTGTATGCAACTGAGTTTCTCTTCTGTAGTACACCTTTGCTTTTTTTCAGAAGTTACTGAGCAGCAGATTTTCTCCTACTTTAACAGTGTCTAATACATCTTTCCAGCTTGAGAATATGTTCCTGACAGTTCAAGAAAATGCACGTTCATCACGGGGGAGCAAATAGGGTTTCCTAGTGCTGGCACGCGGTGCTTCCTACGGATGATAAATCCCAACGCTGCCACGTGGCCGTTTAAAGCTTGTGCAGCTGCTCCCGCTCCCGCGGAACACGCAGCCTCGCGCAGTCCCACGTGTTGCTGCCGGAGCTGACGGTGATCTCAGCCGTGGTGAGGGAAACCGGTACCGCAAAATTAAGTGCAGTTTAAAGGGATGTGACGTATCAACACCTTCTTGTCAATAATTAAAGCTAGTGAGCTCTGCTCAGGGGCTGGACAGTTCCCATTACCGTAGTGACTTTCTGCTGCACTCCTATGCCCTAAAATCCATGGAAGAGCTGGAAGCATGGCTGCTGCCCGAGCCGTGCTCCTGCCCTTAGCAGGTCCGTCCCCACCCTCCTGCCGGCCTTGG
>NW_010578864.1:99007-110895 GCF_000705375.1 Tinamus guttatus | reverse complement strand
TCCTATAAGCAGAAATTAATGTTCTTTTGCTTTTTGCAGTCTCGAAGATATGACTCCAGAACTACCATATTTTCTCCGGAAGGTATTTTTAAACCCAGCCGTGCGGATCTTCTGAATGCGCTAGGCTGTCCCTCCCTGCCCCCCACCAAAATCAATAATAAGCCGTTTATAGGAAGGATGGATGTTTAAAATGTGTTTCAATCCATGTGCGAGTTACATAAAGCACATTTAATTGCCAGGAGTAGCACTGCGTTCTGGATGGAAGCCAAGACTCAAATTGGAGATTTTCAAATTAGTTTGTGCTAGTTCAAGCAATGCCGAGACGCCCCCGCAGTGCGTGTACACGCATTCCCATGTCCCATCTGCTGCCTTTTTTAAACCTTTCTCATCCATCTTCTGAGTATGGAGGGATGTTAATGTTTTTTGTGCTCGCCCTAGAAAATCCATACTGCCCTGGGAGGACAATCGCATTATCCTGGCTATGCACACATGTTCACAAATGCTTCCAGGCCATTTTTTTCCTGTCTCATAGGTGGATCTGGACTCAAAAAATAAATGTTTGTCTTTTATCAGTAGCAGTCAGAGGTATGAATGAACTGGAGAATAGCATCAAACTTCTGTAGGGTACACCTTTATTTAGTGCTTCTTAGAAGGTAGGTGGGGTAAGACATTTTCTCTTAAATACCGACTGGGCCTTTACTTGATATGGAGTTAATATTCCATTTAGCAGCATTTTTATATTATAAGAAACAGTGGTGCTTCAAGGATTTCTTTATATGAAGATAAAGGGAGAAACAGTACTGATTTGTTCTTTTGGGCCCAGCGTAATGGTGCTCTTGGAGCAGAATAGGAATTACTACTTGATTGCATTAATCCCCTAATAGGGGTTGGGCATACACAAACTACTGTCTTTATTGAAAATTAATCTCTTAATCTACTGGAGCAGTTTTGGAAGCTATTAGGTTAAATATTGTCTTTTATAGAAGGAAGGCTCTTTTTTTCCACATTGACAGCACCCTGTATTATATCAAAATTGAGAATTTTATTTCCCAACACCTTTCTCCTTTTTAATGAGTTAACTCACTACAGCCTGAAGAACTAATCCTGCGTTGTACATTTGTCAAACTCTTACTAATTTAACTGCTTTGTATGATCGGTCCTTTTCAGCATTACTTGGTTGATACCGCTAATTGAAACCATCTCCTAGGTCGCTTGTATCAGGTTGAATATGCCATGGAAGCAATTGGACACGCAGGTACCTGCTTGGGAATTCTAGCAAATGATGGTGTTCTGCTAGCAGCAGAGAGACGCAACATTCACAAACTTCTTGATGAAGTCTTTTTCTCAGAGAAAATATACAAACTCAACGAGTAAGTTGAAATGATACCTGTGGTCTGCTGATGTTATGAGTAATAAAATGTGGTACAGTGCTAAAATCTCAGAATAATAGCAGCATTTTAAATGTTTAGCTCTTACTTTGTTCTTTGTTTATTAACAAACATGGTTATTTGTCATTGTTCATTTTAATAAATCTCCACCTAAAACAGAATCATCACAATAACACCACTTAGATTTTTTTTTAAATCACTAGTAATTCCCAGTTTTGAAAAATATGGGAGGAGAACTGAAGGATACACAATAAACCCTATGCTGTGTGCTAGCTTGCACTGAAGGTCTCTCGCACACTGTATGGCTTCTTTAATAATGGGACATGCTTTGTGTGTGCCAGGTGGCCTCCCAATAGGTCCTCTGTGTAGCTAATGGCTTTTGCGAAGATCCTCAGGATCTCATTAGTATCTAGAACTCAATTGGCTGAAGCACAGTCCTACTCCCAGTAACTGACATAGTGACCCAATCACTTTTGTGTGTGCCTGGGCTCTTACAAAACGGTTACATGTTCATGGTGTAACAGAGAGGCGGGTGCTTCTAAGTCTGTTTTGTATGGCAGCTGCGTAGTTTTGATATGAAAAGCCCGACAGTAACTGTTCTGCTTAAAAAACACTATGAAGATGTGACTATTCCTCAGGGATAGGTAGGGTCTAGTTAAACTGTGTGCTTATCCTGCAGGGATATGGCCTGCAGTGTCGCTGGGATAACTTCAGACGCCAATGTTCTAACAAATGAACTGAGACTGATTGCGCAGAGGTAGGTTTGCTGATGAGCGTATTGTTTTACTTGCCTGAGATGTCAGGTTTCTCTGTATGTATTAAGTCAAAATGAGTATGCACTCAGTAGAGTTCATTTTTTTTGCAACAAATCAGCTAGATTTAAGAAGTTTACACATAGGAATTTTTTTTTGGCTAATCAAGATACTTCTCAAACTAAACTTCAGAATCTTAGTATTTTATAATTATAACATTGCACATAATGAGATTAAGGCTTTATAGTAACCTTATGGCAAAAAAAATCATGAAATACTGGAGAAAAATAATAAGCAGGCAAATATATTTAGAGGATATTTGAAGAAAATGGAAAGCAGGGCATAATGATTAATCTGCATTTTACACTGCTAAATCTTAGTCTAGGTGGCTAAGGTTTATTTAGTTTCCATGTGTTTTGATTCCTCTGGTAGCATTATTTTGCTCTGCATTTATCAGCTACCAAAACTTAATCTGATTTATATCAATTGGAGCCTTACATACAAGGTTTATGCTACTTTAGCAGTATAGTTATTGTTAATATGTCAAAACTTACATGAAGGAATTGTTGTAAAGAAACATTTCCACAACAGAAACCTGCTTATTTTAGAATCAGGTCTTTGACAATCCTGTTTCATCTCAATGCAATTGTTAAGGTGCTCCTATAAAGAGGAACATTTCTAAATCAAAACATCTAACTGCCCTATGGAATATAAGGCCATAGAGTCCATTTTTATATGTTTTCCCTCGCTTTTCTGTGTTTCAGAACATGCTTGAATATGTACAGAATGATTCATTACTCTTACAAACTTACAGCTGTCTTGTCACTCTGTGAATTTAAAGTTACAGGCAGCTGTTCTAAACTATTTCTTCATGTTCAAAGACACCTCCTTTTGTCTCTGCCAGCTGGCTACTGTCTGTCTCCCTGTTATAATAGGGAAACACAGAGACACTGAATGTTCTTACTTTTTAAGCAAAATATCTTGCTTTTAAAAGCAAGAGAAGCTTCTGCTTAAGCAGAAGGGTCTCTTCAAGTTGTTCTGTATCTTATTTTGATTATAGTGCTCAATGGCTGTTTTTGCAGATTCCTATTTATGGCGCATACTAAAATAAGAATTTGCACCTGCTTTCTTAAATTTATAAGTGAGATGATAAAACGAGGACTTTTAAGTGTGTTTCGTTGAGCCTTTCAAAATAAGATTGGCCTATGTTTTGCAATTGATTTGTCTTGCAACAGCAGCTAGAGGCTTTTTCTTTCCCCCCCAGCCGATGCTAGTGCCTCGTCATGTGGACTCTGAGTACATACTTAGGTGTTTCAGCAAGTTTCTGTGGCCAGTAGGCTGAGCTACTGCTAGATTCCTCTCTTGAAGTAAAAGTACAGCTTTTTCTAAGATGCAAACCGCTTGCTAGAATCACAGTATATTAGCAGCTTAAGTGTGTATCGACTTTGCATTCCGGAATCCACATTTTAATTCTGAAAGAAATTGAATAGAGCGATAATTGGTATAATTTATGTTGTTTACTGGAATTACTAAGTCAGTGAAAGAAGTTACAGAGACTGATTTATTTTCCACACCAGGTACCTGTTACAGTACCAAGAGCCTATTCCTTGTGAACAACTGGTAACAGCCCTGTGTGATATCAAGCAGGCTTACACACAGTTTGGAGGTAATGAAGTGCAATGAAACACTGTACTTTTAAATGCGTAAAGAATTATTCTGTTGTATACTTTGTAATCTTTGAGTCTCTGGACACTTCTACAAAATTATTTGGTAACATACCTGCAAAAAAACTAGAAAATGTAAGTGATGAGGACACAGTGATTGTTAGTTATTACCGTCCGTTTTGCTAGTGAAACTGATTCAGGCACAGAGAAGTTGGTGGCTGAGAGTCAGGCCAATGGCACAGACTGCTTTATTTAGGGAATGCCAAAGACTAGCAGGAAATACTTTCATATATAAAGTTTAAAAATTTGGAGACACTCCATCACAACAGCAAACTGAATGACAAGTAAGGCTTCCCAATACAAGTATGAGTGTGCCAATATCATAACACTTAAAACCCCAAAAACTTCTGTGGATCTAGCATCATGTTAGGAAGTGGTAATAGTGCTGCTTAATTGTACCTTTTCCTGATAATAGTAAAAGCGTTACAATGCAAATTCCTGACAAAATGGCTGTTCTGGTATTTTATATATCTGTAGTGTGAAAGAACGACCTTTTAATGTACCTGGCTTTTGAAGCTGTTAAGTTATATATGTTAAAAGTTACATACTTCAAAAAATAAATTTTGAATTAAAATCCTGAGATAAGGCCAATTTATAGAGTTAGAAATGAGCTGCTATTAAGGTTAAATGAAATAAACTTCTGCTAGACTTTTCTTTTTTCCCCCTTATGACTTAGTAAAACACTAGAAGTGCTTACAGTAGCGCTTATCTCAAGTAACAGAAGTGCAGAACAGTATTAAATCCTAGTTCATAGGAAGGGATTTGAAAAGGGAAATCAAAGAAAATAATTGTCACTCATGACCAATCTTGTTACTAAATTTGGATTGCTAATAGTACTCTTTTCAACAGGAAAACGTCCTTTTGGTGTTTCTCTGCTGTACATTGGCTGGGATAAGCATTACGGATTTCAGCTGTATCAAAGTGATCCTAGTGGAAATTATGGAGGATGGAAAGCTACATGCATTGGGAATAATAGTGCTGTAAGTTCTGTTCTCTCCTCTAATAAAGTAAAACAAAAATATGTAAATTGCACTCTACTAACTGAGCTCAGTTGTTGATTCATAAATATCTCTAGTAATACTGGTGTTACTTCTCTTAATGGCTTCGATATCATCTGACAGAAAAGGAACTTACTGGTTGGTTGCACAAATATATCGTTTTAATTTTATGTGACATTTATAGGCAGCTGTGTCAATGCTAAAGCAAGACTACAAAGAAGGAGAAATGACCTTGAAGACTGCACTTGCATTAGCCATTAAGGTTCTAAACAAAACCATGGATGTTAGCAAGCTCTCTGCAGAGAAAGGTAAGCATTTCATTAGTGTGATAGGAGGTAAACATCCTTGGCATAAAAAACCAAAATGCACTGAATGCATATGTATTGCATGTGGCTTACAGGGTTTTGTGTGGTTCCCTCTGCTCCTCCCCCAGTAGCAGATAGTGCTGGCATGTCTGTAGAAAAATGATACGTAAAAATCAGCAACTACTAGAGTGATGTTTGAAGATGCAGCAGCTCAGCCTTAACCTTGCAAAGGGGCATAC
Organism: Tinamus guttatus; assembly: GCF_000705375.1. Next base: position 105,489 of record NW_010578864.1, on the reverse strand, counting down.
AGATGACTTGGCAGAAGATGATCTACCTTGGTTAGCTGCAGAGGCCAGAGCACAGCCTAGGGGTCACTTTAGGCCACATGGATGTGGTAGCAGAAATGTCCAAGTGGCTGGTAAAAGAATCACCGGAGAGGTAGTAACGTGCTTGTTGTGCATGCTGCTGCAGAAGAGAACTGCTGCCACCTGCCTCAGCAGGCAAGCTTTTTTATTTAAGCAGAGTCAGGACAAGAGCCTTTGCTTCATTGTCAGTTGTAACAGCAAATCTTGCCCTTCTGATGATCATTCCATCAAAAGGAAAAAACATAATGCTGCTGTGTGTTCCATATATTTCAGTTGAGATTGCAACACTGACAAGAGAAAATGGAAAGACGGTAATAAGGGTTCTGAAGCAAAAGGAGGTGGAGCAGTTGATAAAACAACATGAGGAGGAAGAAGCAAAAGCTGAACGTGAAAAGAAGGAAAAGGAGCAAAAGGAAAAGGATAAATAGCACATGAAATCAGGTGTTCCGTAGATAGCATAGGACCTGCTTCAGTAAAAGATAATCCGGATTTCTGTTTCGTAGAAGCCTACAAATATGCCATGGAGGACCAAGAATACTCTTGATGAGCCAGGTCCTTAATCATCATTCACATAATTAGTTTACCACTCCTTACACTGAAAAATAATTGCTTTAATTCTTGAACACTTTCTTTTGTCTCTATTTTTTATTATGGAATAAAATTAAGAAGAAGAGTAATGGGTGTCTTTATTTCCTGAGTAATACCTGGGTATGTACAACTTTGAAAGAATTTACTTGCTTTCAGGTATTAAAACAAGCTATATGCTAGTTGGTAGAGAAGAAATACGGTGTTAAAATTGTTAGAATTTTATGTGTATGTGTAACTTTTCTTTTAAAGTAGTGAAAAGGGCTCTTAAGTTCTGAAAATCATTTGTGAGGTGTTTTCACAAATGCAGAATTAGAGTGTGCTGGCATGCCTAGTTTAATTTTGGCCAGTTTTGTTCTCTTAACAGGCTATGTCGAGCTGGTGTTCTTAAAAGCAGTAGTGTTTTGAACATACCCTGTAGCAGACATGTTCAGTTTATCATAGCCTATCACGAGTGTATGTGTTTTTTTAAGAGATTAGTCATATCACGGTAGTTATTTTCACACAAGCTAGAAAGACATTTTACAAAGGCCACATGAAAATGTTAAGCTATCTATTACAGTACTCTGTTAACATACAGAAAGTTAAATGAAATGTTTTGGCATGTTTTTAGGCCATGTTGACTATTTTGCATTTTATCCTGAAAGGAAAAGGAGTATTTTATATTCTTTAGTTTAATGCTGGTGGTATTTCCCTAAAGAATTTAATTCCCTTTTCTAAACTGATCTCTGTCAGAGAACTAATCAAACAGTTAATGTCTTGGGAAATCACAGTATTTGTACATGGACTAGAAATTGGATTTTTTTTTGTTCCATTTGTCCCTGTCCCTGTGCAGAATGCAAAATAATTCAAAATACAGTTCTGAGATGAAATAAAATCTCTTCTAGTTCTGAAAGAAACGGATCTAGACCTAGTCAAAGTGATATAAAAAGTTACTGAAACTTGCTCCCCTTGAGTTACCAAAAGCGGGTTGAAAATCTCACCTCAGTGACAGATTCTTAACTGAGAGGCTTTTTCTGCTTAACTGCAAACTGTGGTAATGGCAGTTGTGACACAGTCCTTGTGACTGTGATTGTACTCTGGGGATGTCCCCCTTTTTTTTTTTTCCTATAAAACAAATTATGTTAAGAATTTAATGTGACCACTTAAAGAATATGAGTAAATGCATACTGTGTTTTATTATAATCTGCCCCAGACACTTTTGTCCGATAAAACGTACTTTGCCTAAGTGGCCAGGAATTGCCCTTAGTCTCAACAGACGCTGTTTTTTGATCTCCCTGGTCTAAGATTTGTTGTTGAGAAGAACCTGAGCTGAGGTGTCTGCTGCAGCCTGCATGGACGGGGCACCCTCTGTAGAGACACGTGCGGTGACCTGGGTCCTGTGCAGGCTGCAGCAGCTGCTCTTTGATTTTGTAGGCCTTGGTGCAGGACAAATGCTTCCGCCTCCGTCCTGTACCTTGGACTGTACACAGCCCATTTTGTAGTTGATAACGGGTTAGACTAAATTTGATTTGCACCTTCTGCAAAGGTAGATCCTTATTTCCAAGCAGTAAAGTAGGAGAGATATTTCGTGTAGCAAGGCCTGAATAATTGCAGTCCTGCAGTCAACATGCAGTGAGCAGTTTTTAATTTCCATTATAAAGGGTTGTTGAATACCTCAAGCTGTTTTTATATGCATATATTTTTTACAAAGTGCTCCATTTCCTTTTGTTCTTTGATACTATGAATGCAATATTTCAACAGCCTTGTCGATTTCTAGATCATTCTTGATGGTTGTTACATAAAGTGCTTGCAATATGTCCTAAAAACAGTAATGCCAAAATGATCTTTTTTAACTTTGTCAGAGATCGCTTAAAATGTGGTAAACTGCAGCAGTGCTTTGTATATGTGTCTTCTGGCAATCCATTAGAGCAGTTAAGTCTGGGTTCATCGATGTATAGAAATCACACTAGGCAATCTGTTTAGTGTATTAGTAGAAATATTATTAGATAGTTTAGGATATGTATTTACTATTTTTTTAAATGATTCTGTTTCTAACAATTAAAAGGGGATATCAAATACTTTTGAATTTTGTTTAAAGAGTTACCAATAGTGTTTCTTTGCCAAACACTGCATCATTTGCTGGTAAAGGAGAGCCTTGCAGCTACTGTAATAATCTAATCTGGGAATGATTTAAATATCTTTTTAATCTGTATTCCGTTATTATGTATGGAAACATAGTGAAAAGCTGTGTAGTTTCGCTACATTTTAAAACATTTTTATGTAAAGGTTTTATTTACAGAAAATAAGAGTATTGTGAAATATTTTAAGAGCATAATCTCTGGACAATAATTCAGTTTAATTCAAAAAGTGCTGACTCCACTGAGTGCCATTACTAGCTTACTGTGAGAAGAGTCTCACTACTGCCTTGGAATAGACAAGCAACTGTAACATTTCCAATATGCTGTACAGTAGTTGGCACTCATATCTAAGATGTACAGTAATGTTCAAAACCAGATTTAATTTCTGATTCTTGGCTGTATTTGAATCTAGGACAGTAAACAGATGCTGGAGATCTTTTATTGACTAGAATCTTCTGGGGATATCCTTACACTAATTGAAGTTTCTTACCTGTTTTTCCTAGGAATAGAGCAGTGTTTGACTGCATAGACCTATTGTGTAGTTTCTAGCTTTGTGTAAAAAAAAAAATACAAAAAGAAAAAAGAAAAAAAAAAAAACACACCATACTGCCTGTGCCTTTTCTGGGAGTAACTTGGGGATATGTCGTAAGAACAGAAAAATGATTTTGGCGATATGTTTGAGTTGTCTTTGCTAATCAAAATGATCTTCCTATCCTTTGTATGTTTATTTTTGGTGTATGTAGTGGGAAGACTTTATAATATGTTGCATAGTATTTCAACTATTTAGCTGTTGCTGTGGTTTAAATGTTATTTTAACACCAGAACTTCATGTGGTGCTGTGGAAGGTGATATATTTTCTTTTTTTTTTTTTTTTGAATTAGATAACAGTATTTACTTGAAACTGCTTGCATAATAAGTTGTTAGTAAATTTAAAGACTGGATAGTTTATATCTCATTTGAGTGCATGATAGAACTTGTTAGGACAAGTATCCACAAGTAAATTGTCCTAATGAACTGTAATGTATTTTGTTATTCTAAGTAGTTTAAGAGATATAATGAAACTAATGCTTCTCCAGTAATACCTGTGTTGTCTCTTGCATCTGTCATTGTTATAAGTCAGCTTGTTCTCTAGATGATTATACTCTGTTCAAATAAAGTCAAATTAACTTCTAAGGCTACTTCATATATGACTTACTGTATTGTGCACTGAAAGATAAAAGATTCCTTTAGATGCACTTCTTGGTTCACCCAAATAGTTTCCCTTGGCATGAAGTTGTAAAAGCATGCAAATTAGGATGATAAACCAAGGAGTTGTGTATGTTAAATCTCAGACTTCTGTTTTGTTCTGGATTCCCAATGTAATTACTTACTCTTTCTGTTACCAATCTTGAAATAGGGACAATAGTCCTCTTTCACTGTGCTGTGGAAATAAATAAAGTAATGATTACAAAGTCATCAAATGCAATGGTTTTAGAGACCTCAGAAGTACATGATACACAGTTGATATACAACTCAGGATGTAACAAGACATCTAAGTCCAAAGAATTAATGTACTTGTAATTCATAAGATGCTATAGCTTCTGACAAGACTCTCCTGATGTGTTTTTTTAAATTGTCTTGCATGTGCTTTAAATCTTTATTAATGTTCTCCATTATTTTGTAGTAAAAGATGTCCTCCTCCTAAAGTTTTAACTGCAGTTATTTCTATTACAACATGAAAGATGCTAAAATAACTCTTCTGGAGAGAGAAAGAAAAAAAAAATACCATTCACTGGTTATATAGTTCTGGGCTTTAATCAAGAGAGAACTCGCTCTGGCAGATTTTTTTCAAAGCAATTCTGCTTTTACCAATAGAACCGAGGAGCTTCCTATTTTTATCTGTGATTAATGGGGTAATGGGCTTTCACGTTCAAGTACTTTTCATAGTCAAAACTGCTATCGGCCCTTTTACTGGAGATTGCCAGATGGTGCTTCAGTGAGGCCTTCTGATGCCAACTTCAGAGAAAGGCTCAATGGAAGATAACAAAAAATACTCTTGTAATTGTTTAGGATTTCACTCGCTGTTAAGTATTAAATTTAGCAGCCTGTTGTTAACATTGTCCAGGTTCAAAGCAGCAGGAAAAATGGTTTCTTACATTGTTTTCTATGATGGTGACAATAAAAAAACATAATTAATGTGTGCCAGATGAAACTACTAATCAAGATGTTGGGCATGTAACTTAGTTTAAGGCTTTTATACCTTGAAGCATCTGTTTTGCCCAGCTCAGAGCGATCTGCGGAGAAATTCTTGGTTCTGTCATAATAGCAGTTTGCCTTGTCCTGTCCCTCTTGAGGGGCTGCTACGTCCAATGCTGCTAGCAGACAGCATGGCTCTCGTGTTTGCTGTAATACATGTGCTGTTAATAGAAATACAGGTGCTTACATGACAGCCTTAAGCTAGGAAGACTAGGTGCAGCGCAATGGTTTAATCAACAAAAGTTTAATCAAACTTCCACAGCTGTAGCGAAAACTGCAGTGAAAACTCATCTGTGGAAGCTTGATTAGAATCATTGCCTGAGGATTCTGGGGTCATTCAAACTACCCTATTCCAATGTCTCACTAATGATTTTTTTTTAATGTGTTTTGGGCTAAGATACATTTCTTTACTGTATCATTACTCAGAATCATGGTCTGAGCCGGTATATGCATGGAGAATTTCAAAGCAAGAGTCAAACACTGCCTGATCCCACCCGTTCTGCCAGTGCAGGCCGTGCAGTACAGAAGGGGTTGGCGATGCTCCCTGCAGAGCCGATCGACCCAGCCGCGCCACAGCCCGGCATGGGGAGAAACCACCACGTAAGCAGCTGCTGCCTGCGCTGTCTTGCTGAGACGCACAACCTAGATGGGGCAGCAAAAAGATAAGACAATAAGGAAAAACAGACAGTTGTAAAGGAGGATGGAAAAGCTTAAGGCCTCCTGATACTGTTAAAGTTTCATGATGTTAACAAATAGATGCATTTTTCCAATCTATAAAGGGCTTGTTATCAAATAATTTGATAGCTGACAATATACATCATGAATTGCTAGCTTGCCTGAAGCTAATTTTAGGAAGGTGCAAATTTGTTATCAATGGAATCTGGTATCTAGCACTTAAGTAGCAGCTGATGACCTTCCTGTAAAGCCATTTAACTGTCCTGCTCTTTTCTCTCTATAAATGTGAAGGCATTTCCAAACACTGTCCTAAATGTAAAAAAAAAAAAAAAAAAAAAAAATGCATTGCTTAATGGCAGATGCTCCTCTTTGCTGTGACGAAGTGTACATTTACACGAGGCTGATTTAGGAAACCTTTCACGGTTGGTGTTTCTCAAAGTTTCCATCCTAAAGGAAACTTTCCTTCCTAAAGCATACCTGAGAGAAAAAAAAAAAAAAGGTATTGATCATTCATTTTATACATTATGTATATTATATATATATGAGAGATGAAGATGGAAATATCCTAGATCTTTCAGGGCTGCCATTAGCTTAATTTCAATTGAAAGTTCCCGTTTTTTAGAAACGGAGAAAAAGAAAAAAAAAAAGCAGGGAAGGCAAGTTAAAACGAGATGGGGCTGTGTTGGGGGGCGCCGTCCCGAGCACGTGCTCAGGCAGGAACGCGCTGCTCCCCGGGACCCTGCGCTGCGGTTCCCCTCGGTGCTGCGGGGCCGGGCGCCTTCGCCGGGGGGGTGCCCGCCTCAGCCTCGC
>NW_010578864.1:58409-98877 GCF_000705375.1 Tinamus guttatus | reverse complement strand
TCCCCCGGCCCGGCAAAACACGCGCAGCAGGAGGCGGCTCCGGGGCGAGGCGGGAGGGGAACTTGTGAGGTCTCCTGTGAGGAGCCGCGGGTGGGACCCGGCCTGGCGAGGGGTGCCCCGGAGTTTTCCCCTTGCATTTAACCAAAAACCGAACCTAACTTACAGGGGCTACGATTAAACCCACTCCCCTGGGCTGCCCCTTTCTTGGAAGGAGCCAAAAAATGTCTCAGCCGAACTAGGGCTTTTCAGGTGCACAGCAGCTGTGGCCACTACACAACGCACTGCGCGGCCGTGACACTTTTCAGGTTAGTAAATGATACTTGGGAGACTAAAACGCCCGAGCTCTGAGTTCTGTCTCCATTCCCCTACCTGAGCTGCCAGCAGTGCTGCTGCTGTGGGACGCGCTCTGCGCTCGCGGCTGAGATGCAGGTAAGGCTACAAAACGCGTGTTAAAGTAACGGCCGCGTGGCCTTACGAGCCTCACCAGGCATGGAAATACTGCTTTGCCCGCCTATAGCGACACCCTGCTTAGTCTAGCTGGGCTTTACTTAAATTTTGAAGAGTCAGTCACCTAATTGGATCAGAATGTAACTTTTGAAGTTAAGGGATATAAAATAGTACGGGAAGCTAAAATGCTTATAACATTACACAGAGATTAAAGGAACAAAATCGATGCTTCTTCAAAGAGCTATTCATAAATAATTCTTTCAGAGCGTTGCTTTTACATAATTTAGGGCTATACTCATGAGAGTTCTGCAAAATGTCTTAAAGTCATAACAGTGCAGTGTTTATTCAAAGGAAATTCAAAGAAAAATGTCTTTTTGGAGTTTTAGCTCAAAATTTGCAAACAATGAGCATTAAAAATAGTATATAGCAAGAAGATTGATTTGACACTATTTTTAATTCAAAACTCCTCTGTTAATACTAATTATTATCTAAAAGATTACTCTTGGTCTTAGCATTTGGAATAGTGTCTTCCACCATAGTGGAAGAAAATACTGTGTGAAATTGCTATGCTATATTATATAGTTTATATTGCAGTGTAGGGAGTTATTCACAGTCAATGTGATCCAAATTTTGTCTTTCGGCATGAGCTATGGGCTCTGCCTTTAGTGAGAATCGTTTATATGTGGTCATGTATATATATGTGTATTATATATAATTTCCCAATGTATGTATTCTAAAATAAAATGAAACTTCCTTTTTAAAAAAAATCAAAAAGTATAGAATTCTAGGGTGAACTGTAATAGTAATCTGAATTAGAATTTCTCTACATTTTTTTTTTCTTTAGGGGCACTGCTTTGCATATGACACAGTCATCTTTTTAAAGAAGTAGAAGTAGATGTGACCTTGTTTTTATGATTGTGTGGAAGTGTTTGAAAATGAACTTGCGTTTTCCCTTAGTTAATAGCCTGGAGGTGAACTAACCATTTATGCTGGGTAGTTCTGGTTTTATAAGGCAAAATACAAATTGAATCTAATTTAAATCAGTATTTAAGTTTAATCCATACTGTGTGTCTTAAACCAAGAGATGGTATTGAGATTGAATTCAACCAAGAGCAACTGCATGTTTTAGAATTACTCAAATATAATTTTATAATTAGGAAAGATGGGCTGCTTGTGAGTTTTCTCTTAAAATGTTTGGTGTTTTCTTTGGAGACTTCTAGGGGGAAAAATGAGCATTGGTTTGAGGAGAGATGTGTGTGTTGGTCTGCAGAGAAATCATTTCCAGCCTGATCCCACCTGAGTTTGTTACGATGGCGTCTGCTCTAAATCCCCGCTCCGCTCGTGCCTCCAGCAGCTGCCTGGTTGTGTGACCCAAGCGCAGCGGGTGCTAGAGTCCGTCTGCGGGTGCAGGATAACGTCCAGCCATGACTCCAGCCGCACCCAGCGTGCCCTGGCACCTTGGCAAAAGCCCCACAGCTTCTTTGCATAGATGTTTTCCGAAACTGGCAACTTGTGTTTACTTCCATGGTGTCTCTAAATCCATGTAAATAAGTGGGGCTACCTCTAAGATTGTTCTTGTGCTCCGTGCACTATCCACACATCCTATGTGCACCACTCTTGCTGTTTGCACTCAGCATTCCCCCCGTGCTGCCCTCGTGGTCCATCTTCTGTGCTTACTGACGGGGAGAATTATGCAAGTCCTATGCTGTATTTAGGGGAAAAGTGGTCTGAAGAGAGATGATTAAATCCTGGATGTGTTGGAGGCAGAAGGAAATTCTCACCTCAGAGAGGCCGCAGTTTCTATGGGGAGGTCAGTCTGTCTGCTGAAAACTGAGTGGAAAATGATAGCATGAGGGATCTCGTCAGGAAATGCTGTTACAGATCTGCGGCACGGCACAGCGGTGCTATAGGCAGCTGTTAATCAGGAGAGACTTGCTGACCGTGGCGTCGCTGTAAGATTTATGAAGCTGTAGGTTAAGGATGCTGCTTGGTGCATCACTTGTATTTACAATAAAATCCTTAGTACAGTTGTTCAGAAAGGAATGTCTTCTGCTCAGACTAGCCCTTAATGTGAAGACTGAAAAGGGAAATGCGAGTCTGCAGTTGTTCATATCTGCAAATTAACTTAATTAGTTGCAAACTCCGTGACAGCATAGTCTGTTGATTGGATGAGGAGCAATTATCCCTTGATGCTAAGCTATTGGGGGATAGTTTAATTATCCTCTAAAGTTATCAAGCTGGAAACTTCAATGTTTTGAATTTGAGTTGAAAATAAGAAGCATCTTCCCTACCACATGAAGATTGTGAACCTCTGGTCATCTTTGAAGCTGCTAAGCAATATTGCAGTTTAATCTTCCCGTGAAGTTTAAAACAAAGCTAATACCCCCTCAAAGTTCCCACATGGCTAGCAGCCACCATTTGTATGCAGTAAAACAAGGCTATTTCTTCCTACTCTCAGCCTTTGAAATCCCCAGACTCCCTCTGAACAAAGGAAAGCAAGGCAAACCACAAAATACACCAACAAATAATGTACAGGAATAGCCTTTGTTCCCATATTAATAGCTATAGAAGTGGAGTTTGGATTTATTTTTTATTTTTTTTTAATTGTGGGGAGAGAGATGGACTGTAGGGAGAGAAGAAGAAGGGCAGTATCTGACTTTTCTGATCTTTTTTTTTCTTTTTTCCCCTCACTAAATTGGGTAGTGGTAGCGATGCTGGTTTTGCCTACGGGCCTTTCTTGTGATAAGGGAGCTTCTCCTCTTTCTCTAGCTGGTGTTTGGATTCTTGGCATCTGCTAAAGTGTAGAAGGAAAAGCTGTGGGGACTTAGGCCCATACAGAAGTTATGACTCATGAGCCTTCTAAGGCAAGGGCAGTGCAGCAATAAAGCTTCTATTTTATTCTTCATTTAATATCTTACATATCTCATCTGCTTAATTAAGTAATAGGAGAAGATTCTTTATAATACAAAAGGAAGCTTGGAGAGAGCTCTGTAGTCAAAATTGGACATCATCTCATTATAAATGCTTTTTTTTTTTTTTTTTTTTGATTTCTTCTCCTGTCTACTGCAATATAAATGTCACTTGCCAGATACTGTGATATGACTATATTGTATTTGTGGGGAAAAAAATGTAAACTTAAAGGAGGAAATGCACTGATGCTCAGCGCAGAATAAATTAGAATTTGTATGAAAGCTGGAACAGAATTTTTTTTTGTTAAGTATTTTATTTCCAAATGACCTTTGATTAACTTTTGGAATAACATTTAAATGTTACCACTGCATTTCTGTCCTTCAGAGTTATGTAAAAATTATGTAAAAATATATTATTTTAAAACCTGTGGTATGGTAGCAATACAAATACTAATATACTGAATAAGGGTCCATTATCATGATAATGCACCATTAAAGAGCCTGGTGTTAGCAGGAAAGTGTGGCTGTTTAGTCACGTCCTTGGATACTGTTCTGTTGCATTATAGTGATACAAGGTTATAATCTGATTTTTCTAAGCATTTTCTCTAGGAATATGTTTCATCTGAATCTGCACCTTAATATTAGGCTTCCAAAAGTGAAGGGCTTGTGTCCATGCCCCTCAAAATGTACCAAGCAGGGATTGAAGGAAATCATTAACGTTTGATTATACCAATTAGAAAATGTTCTGACCTTTGTCCTTGTGTGTTTCAGGACCAGCCTTATATCTGGAATCCCAATGTGGTTCTTAAGCACTTAATGTGAGGAAGCGCAAAGGAAATATACTTCAAAGAAAGCTTATTCTCTGGAGAAAGAGAGAGTGTGGTGCTCTCCTGTTTAAAAAAGCCAATAACAATTTACTAAAGTATGCAGCTGAACAGTGTCTTAACTATAACGCTCACTGAATATTTCGTTCATAATCCTTCTATGGAGAGGTTTTTTTTTTTTTTTTTAGATCACTCGTTTAATTTGATGACGTTCATATTTCCTTTAGCTAGGTACCATCGCTTTTCTTCTACAGAGAACTATTGACCAAACTTTAATTAAAAACAGCTTGGGGGTAATTTTTTATAATAAGTGACTTGGAAGCTGACAGTAAGTATCCTGAGAAGCTGGCAGTGCCAAATGTTAGATTTACAATTGCTGCTAAATAATATTAAGGTGCTAGGAAATTGTATTCCATGGTGGTACAGTATGAATCAATGTAAAAAGTTTTTTTTTTTTTTCCCCCAGGAAAACAACAAAAAGCTATTCTATCTGAAGCTTTTAAAAAGACTTGCTCTCAACCACAGTAATGGAAGTTAGTTTTGAGGATTTTAACAGAACAGTGACAGATACACATTTTGTAATGCTCTTCATGTATTTGAGACCAGTGTAATGATTTTTCTTTTTCATTAGTATGCAAAGTGCTTTTATTAAAGCTTGCTAATGTTTAGGGGAAAATAATGGGATTTCAATTTTAAGTAGTCATGTGTAGGATCAAGTAATTAATACTTTCTACATACTGTTGTGGCCAAAGTGTGCACTGACTACTTTAAAGTTTAAAAATTGAATTATCAGTCTGTTTTGTGCATAAGCATTTGTCTCCATTTTGCGTAATTCAGACTTTGCCGTGTAATATTTTCACATGTGATTTAGATTTTGTTTTTTATTCCTGAATATGGAATCAAACAGAGCAAGTGAGCAGAAGAGAATTATATGAGTAAATTAGAAACTAAAAATTGTTCCTGGGATTTATGGTGACAGTACAGAGCACTACCTTTGCTTTAGGCTGCAGAAGTTACCTGATCCCAAGCAAAATAGAACCACTCAGGTTCAGGCTTTGAGTTGCCCTTCAAAGGTTACAGATCCTCATTTTTTTCTGGTACAGTCAGCTAGTAGCAGGGATGAGCGCTTCCATAATCTTTTATTGTCTGATTTAGGATGAGGCTAGAATCCTGGATTGTTTGTTTGCTAATCGTGCTAGTAATGGGTTTAACCCCTCTTGGCTCTTCTCTAGCCGCTGTAGCCAGTCTGCTGCCTAAGGCATTAGCCGCGTGTTTTCCTCTCTTGCTCTCTTCCACACCTTTCTTCTGCTCACCACCAGTATTTCCACATTTTTTCTTTTGGTATTGCCAACACCAATAAATACATTTAACACTTGCATGCTTTATTATAATGCCAAAAGCATATAGACACATAAAGAAGATATTAAACATATAGATTCTGTATAACGAGTTGTGTAGTCCTATTAAATAAGGCAAGACAGGTCATTTGTTTTATTTTTACTAACTCCTAGCATGTTGTTACCAACCCCAACGTCCCGGGAAAAATTCTTCTTGGTATTTGCTGTCTGTTACTGGCTATGAAGCACCAGTGTGTTCCAGATTATTAAGAAACAGAATCGGTAAGCAGAAATTGGAGAAGATGTAGATATTCCAGTGGCAGAAAAAAAGTTAGCAAAATGTGATGGAACTCTATTTTTAACAAATATGCTCATTAAGGTTGGCGTGTAAAATGTGTGAAAAATATTTGAAAGTATGAAAATATAATAAGGGAATGCTTACACAAAGAAACACTGTGTTTAAGACAAGTTTCATCAGGAAACATGATGTATCCCCAGAATGCTGTATTTCTGTAGGCAAGTGTAGAAACTGAAAGTGCAACTCTGCCTCTGCAGTGTTTCAAGTTTAATTGTTGGAGAGAGTGAGTGACTATGAAGCTGGGTATTATCAAATTGTACAAAATAAAATAGACTCGTAACTATAAAAGGGTAATGCCATTAATGCTAATACAGAAATGAAGTATGAAGCATTAGGCTGAAATAACATAAAACTGCATAACTCAGGAAATAGGGATACAGAAATAAAGAAATTGAGCTGTGTCTTCAGGAAGCATTCGTTGAAGTGTCTGTAAAAAGCAGGACCTGGCAAATCCACACACTTGCCCTGTGTTACAAAGGGGAAATATTCCCTGGCAAATACAGGTTTGTTGAACCTAAGACTTCATTAAAAATAAATATACTTTAACCCAGTGGCTGTGAAGGTAACTTCACGCATGGCATAGTCTGTTGCTGCATGTGTGTCCTACGGGCTTGAATTCAAATGGTCTTTGGGAGCAGTTCTTCCCAAGTATTTTTGTATATGCGCTAGAGGTGTTGCATGGCTTGTTGCTTACCAGTCTTTGCTATTGCAGATGCAGGTGTCAACAATCCTGAAAGTGAGAGAAACAACATTGCAGAGGGTACCCAGATAATAGGTCTCGAGAACCACAGGGTGCTCATGAATGGCTGAAATATAGCGCAGACAGAGTCGTACTCCGAAATGGAGGGGTCTGCGGACTGAAAACCCAAGGCCTGTTCTGGCATGCACTGGGGACAGTGCAGCAGTGCATGGTGTGTGCTAGGATTTGGTGGGGAAAGGAGTGCTCCTCTTCCGCTCATCTTGTTCTTTCAACTGCATTCTGATTTGGCTCCCGTGTGGAATTTCTTGGAAAAGATTGTGGTGAAATGCTGAGAACTGATATCCTATGCAAGTTTGATGCTCTCTGATACAAGTGACAAGTCAGTAATCCTAGACAATTATAAAACTTTATTTCTTTTATATTTCTAGTAGTGTCTGATTCTCTGAATATTTAATTATGAAATTCCTAGAGTAATTGTACTGCTTTTGCTACTTGTATTTTGTTCACTTTACCCTCTTTCATGAGAAAGGTTGAACACTGTGAGTGACTTTTTGCATGTACCATGCACTACTTTATCTACTTCTGTTATATTCACTAAATTCACCTCTTCTCCAAACAAAATAATCTTCTAAATCTCTCCTCATGTAAATGACTCTCTGGCTTTAATCTCTTCGTGCCCTTCTCTGGTGCTTTTCTCTCTCTGCTGTGCCTTTTTTTAGGTGGATACTGTTAGTGAACATAATTTCTAGATAGGTCATTCCACATGTTTATATAATGATACCATATTTTAAATCTGTATTAAGAGGTGATTGTTAACATCTTTCTATCTATTAAACTGCTTATAACAGTTGTTAGTTTTTCCCCTCGCTGGTTTCAGTCCCTGTAACTCTCATCAATGAACAGCAGAAATGTCTGGAGCAGCGTTCATGTCTTCTAATGGCTGCTCTAGCTTCTCGGGGAGCTGGACACTCGTCCAGGAAGTGTGTGCAGCTTGTGCTGCTTCTGGAGGCCATGGGCTCATTCAGCACTTGCAAACGCCTCTGCTGGAAGTTGTTCTTGCTTGCTTTACACAGTAACTGTTTTATCTTTTTGTCCTCTCCTCCCTTCATATCGTCTCCAGGTTTGTCCTTCCTGTGTTATTGAGGTTATACTGTATTTTGCATGAGTTCTCTCAACGGAGAAACCTTAAACTTTACATCTGTGTAGCAGTTTTTCTACTGATACACTTAAGTGAGAACGATTGGGCTTTATTGAATTTCTTAAGATAAAAGACCACAGTTGCTTAATGGGGGAATCTTTTAGGGCAATTTACACATCTAGTCATCTTTTTAAGTAGATATTATTCTGCTTTTAACTAGCAGAGGTGAAATCCTAGCCTGGAATAGTACCCCTGCTCTCGGTACGAACTATGCCAAAAGTGGATGTGAAGCAAGGAAGTGATTTTTTTTTTCCCCCGCTGTGTCATGTCTTTTTATGGCCTAAACTGTTTTACATACACTTTATACCAGTAGCCACTGCGATTTTAACTTCGTTGCAACATCTTAGTAGGAAATAGGAGCTTAGAAGTCAGACCAGCATGTCCTTTGAGACTGTTTGTTAGATAAGCATTATTTTTGAGAATTTCTGTTTCTACCTTGTTTCAGGCCATTTCCCTCTCTCTCTCTCCTGCTAAGGAATTGCCTCTTTTATCACTGTGTCTTCATCATATTTAATTCAGCAGAAACATTAGCGTATACGTCTGTGGGACGTATGTTCTCAGTGACTCCCGTATGAGAGAGATAATCTTGTGTCAGGATCTAGGAGAATTGCATAATTGTGGATCTGGAGATTTAAACTATTGTCCTTAATCTCCTATGCTACATGTACATGCCAGTTGGTCACAGGGCTTTCATGTTTGTACGTCACCAGAATTTTGGGCAATTTTATGCTCAGGGCATTAACCCTCATTTGTACCTCTTTAAAAAGATGCTGTAATAGTTTGTTTGTCAGGCACAGACTAATATTTGTAAGTAGGGCATTGCATTGCGTATGCAAGGTATGGTAATGCAGTGCAGTGATACAGCTGATTGGCAACTGCATAATTAATTATTTCTAACACTGGAAAGCACAAGTCCCAGACTGACATCAAGTAAGGGGCCATTTACAAAAGCTGAGAAATGACAATGTTCTCCTCCTGCTTTCTAATACTTTTTTTTTTTTTTCCTACCAAAAGAGCATAACTATTGCTTCTGGATCAGAAAAGAAGGTAGCTGCATCTTCTACTGCTAGGTTTCCTTCTGAAGTCCTGCATATAAATTTTTCACTCTATAACATTGTGTCTTTTTTTGAGATTTTTTTGAGAGAACTAATTGTGGCCACAATCATCGCTAAAAGTGATCATTAGTCCTATTTTGGATCCTTGGTTACATTTTGGTGCAGATTTGCATAGTTTTCAATGTGTATTGCTCATTGCTGCAATATAGTTTCATACGGGGAGGAAAATTGTTGACATTTACATTACTTAAAGCAATGTACATATTTTCCACCTTGCAGTAAGTAATTTCTTGCTTGATCAAAATTTATTGTGGACTTTGTAGCAGGACAATAAGAAAAAATGCTGTCAAGCATATTTTTTGCTAAGATTTTCTTTAAATCATAGGCTGTAGAATTTCAGCATAAGGATTCTTGGCAAGGGCTCACTGGGAACAGAAGTTTGGGACAAACTTGTGTGTGGCTGGTGATTGTAAAGCATGTTTTTGAATTCTCACTGATTTTGGAATTGTTCCTGTCTCCTGAAAGCATAAAATGGAAAGTAAACAGCAAGGTTGTCGGTTCACATCTGGGTAAGAGTGGATGCCAAATGCTATAGCATGCAATATTAACAAGCAAGGACAAAGTGGTAGGCCTGCTCCTTTTGAGGTTGGCCACGAAAGGTTGGAGAGTTTTCAAGCCAAAAAAGTTCACTAATGCTGAAAATGGGTTGCTGAATGTTGTCCTGCATAAGGGGTCTTTGCTTAGATGCTTATCTTCTGGTGATCCAGGGTCTTCGCTCATTTCACTTGCACTGGTATTATCAGAGATGAAGTTAGGTCAATATTTGTATTTGTTAACAGCATTCGTTTGAGAGCTGCCTTGTTTCGATGCCTCCTTGGGGAGGAAGGGATATTCAGGCTTGGAATAGCTGCAGTTCAATGAGCAGTGGGATTATGGCACAAAAAGTAAGAGTAAAATATTATTTACTTATCCAAGGGACATTTAACTGAAAATGAAAGAACTGGCTACATACTGTTATTTAACTAGAAAGCTGTTTTGCAGTCAGTGTAACGCTAGGATAAGGTGGAGGATAAAAAGGTCATTAGCACATGTGGTTGAGGTGTGGGATTTTTCCACATTCCTTTGAGGAACTACTGCAAAGCTTATCCATCCCATCAGTGAGCACATAAAAATTAGGGGCAATAACATATAAAACATGAAGATACTGGTGTTTCAAGCAGGAGCACAAGTCATGCAATGCCTCATCAGTTGCAATATGACTAATAGTGTTGAAATCCCCTGTAGTGAGAATGCAGGTGCTGTTATTCAGTGCCACCTTGGTTTAGAGTGATATAACCACACTCTCTTCTGCTGGTTGGCATTTAGTTCTAGATTTCCGTAATTTTTGAAATTAATGAAGGCAAAATGCATTTATATCATGTTGTAATTATTTTTGGTATTCTTGGGCCCAAGATTTCAGCAGTGTGAGACCATTATATGGAGGAAATAAAAACAGGTAAATTACAAAAATTCTCCTTCTAACACCTTTACCATGCTTCCAGAGAAAAGGGGATGAGAAATTTAATTCTGTATAAGCATAGCTGTAGCTGTTTGCACTTAAGAATTCAGATATATTCTATTAATTTAAATCAATATTAACAATATACTTTTGTTGTATAGGTATATCTGAACCTTCTTTTATTGCTAAAAGTGAAGATCGTTTGTTTAAACATTTATTTCAAGACTATCAACGATGGGTTCGTCCAGTGGAACGGTTGAATGATACAATAAAAATAAAGTTTGGTCTTGCAATCTCTCAGCTAGTAGATGTGGTATGTATAGAATATACATTTTTTTTCTCTATTTCTTAAAATTCTAGAAGAGTAGAAAGCAGCATAATATATGAAGTAGTTTTCATCTTTGTTTAAACAAGGTAACCTTTAAAATTATTATCAGCATAATGAAAAATGCGTTGTATTTGTGAGGTAAAAGTAATGAAAAGAGGTAAAAGGAATGGAAAGAAAGGAGGTGGAGAAAATGAGAAGCTATTAAAGTTTACAGCAAAAAAAGAGAGTGGAGTTCATAATAAACCTAGGGAATTGAGACTTTATTCAATGCAAAAAAAAAAGCATATTTTTAAACCTTATTAGTCTAATGTCTATAATTCAGGCAAATACCATTTTTTCCCACATACGTAACAAATAATCTAAAAGTTTTCAAACATGTCACTTCCATAGAAATTAAGATTGTCTCGTGGAGTGACCTGCAGTGTTAAAGAGATCAACTTGCTTTTTTTTTTTTTTCCTAAGACTTACTTGCTTTAAAATATTTTTGAGTTCACTGTTTATAGCCATAAGAGGGTTTTTACCCCCCACAGGTCGTTCCTTTAAGTTACCACAGAAAAAAAGGTAGGACTGCATACAATACTGTCAAACTGAGAAAAGAAAGAGAGAAAGGAGATACAGATGGGGGAAAAATAACTTTTTTTTAACAGTTAAATAACTGAGACTGTATTTGTAAGTTTAAAAAGTGATCATGTAAATATAGGATTGGAATGCTTTTAGAATTGCTTTTTATATTTTAAATTCTAGACCTGTTTAAGCTAAAGCAGTTAGTTACAATTGATGTGCTATACATTTTTTTTTTCTTTTAATAGGATGAGAAAAATCAATTAATGACGACAAATGTTTGGTTGAAACAGGTAGGTGCAAAATTTCAACAGAAAATTCTGAAGCATCAAGCTGGAAATCACAACTTGGAAAACTGTCTTCTAATTATTTGTGCATTCAGAACATCACTTTAGTTGCATTTAATCTTTATTTTAGATGGTATCTTTACAAAATGTCTCTGAAGTTTAATTATTATGAAATAGTCCTTCACTTGATTTAAAAAAAATCTGATAGAGCTTTGCATGGCTATGTAGGAAGTGAAGATACCTATATTCAACCTTAAAAGTTACTGCTTGGTTAGAGAACTTTTCTCTAAAAAGCTATGATATGTAAAGTATGATACATTTGTGGGATCATTTGTATAGTTGTATAAAGTATGTCTCTTGCACTATATTTTAGACTGTCAGATAAACATTGTTGAAGAACTTTAATTTTTATAAACCTTGAACCCTTTTTTCTGCCAAAAAGAAACAGCTCTTTATAGCAAGCATATCCAACTTTGAAATTAGAATCCAATGCTAAATTTAGTGATCATTGTTATCTTGGGACATGCATCTCGCAAATCAATTACAATTTAATTTGGGGGAATGTTGCAGCCCATAATTATACTTACTACGCTATTTTTATCTGGGCTACTTCCTCTGTTTTTCCTGCTGCTTTCCATTCCCTACTCCCCAGCAATGTTGCATAAGTGCAGGCATTCCTTTTCAGGAGAAATTTTTAGATTATTCAGAAAATATAAAAAGAGAATATGTAGATGATAACCTTTTGTGCCCTCTTAATAATTTCTGCAGAACTTGTGGCAGTCAAACCAGTTCAAATAAAATAAGAACTGATCTGAATATGTGTTTAAACTTAAACTCCATTACGTATCTAAACTCTTGAACCTTGCTTTTTTTCTCTTGAACTTTTGTTCAAATATAGTAATACCAAAACAATAACGTTCCTTTCGCTCGGGGTATTTTGGGTGCTTCCTCTGAAACTAGGAAGGAATATGTCATGAGAGCTGCAACATGTATTTTGGTTGTTGGCTTTGACCTCGAAGTTTCGGTAATCTTCCAAACTCCTTGGTGTTCGTTCAGAATAACTTTTTTAAAATTTGGTTGTTTCTACTTGTAATAGCTTTTAATTATGTAAATGTAAACTGGAGAAAAAAAAATAATGTTTTAAGTTCTGAATTAATATTTTAAGTTCATAGAAATACTGCCAAATGACTCTTACAACTAAAGCAAATACTGACTGAGGTAAGTAGGCATCTATTCAGCAAATGCATGGTTGTATTCAAATTTTAGAAGCCAATCTGATTTTTTTTCATTGCATTTATATGTATTTTCATCCGGTCTTTTCCTGCTTAAATCAGTTTCAGTTATGATTTTTGCATCTCCATGTGTCTACAGGAATGGATAGATGTAAAATTAAGGTGGAATCCTGAGGACTATGCTGGAATAACATCTATTCGTGTCCCATCAGATTCTATTTGGATTCCAGATATTGTTTTGTATGACAAGTAAGATCTTAATCTTTTCATGATATATATATTTACTCCAGCTTCACTATCCAGCCTACTTGTAGAAGAGGCTCATTGAATGATTATGTGTATGCATTAAGTAATTCTGAGAACATGTGGAAAGGATTTACAATTTGCCTCCAGATGTGAATTGATCTTTTTTGTTGTTTTTGTTGCTTTGTTAAATGCTTAAATGTTTTGCTTTGCTTCTGTGTGGAATTTCTAGTCTTTGAAAAGTTTATTTTCACTTCATGTAAACTGTTTTTCCTAGGCTGTATCTTGCACAATGTTGGGAGCAAACTTATAATGCAGAGTGATGAGAGGGAGCAACTCAGCCATACTGTTCTAGGCCATTCATCAGGAATTTAAAAATAAGTATGCTTGACTTTGAGTTTTGAGGGGAGATCTTATGCTGAAGATCTCAGCAGAAATACATTTTGAGTGAACCTGCCTGTTCAATTTGTCTGTGTGTGCAGTGGTTTTAGGACACTTGTTGAGTAGAGCAAAAAGTCTCTTACAGTCCTTAAAAAAATAAGTTTGGAGGTGGCACACAGGTTATTTTCTCTTGTGATATTCTTTTTCCTTCAGTTAGGATAATTTTCCCAAATTGAAAATTATGTCTTGTGTATTTCCAATAGAAAGAACAGGGGTGGTTATACTGTCAAAGGTGAGAATTCTGTTGCTATGTGTTTTTCCTGTCTCTTGTTTGAGTCTTTAGGACCACAGAAGCTTGAAATGTGCTTCACTCTTCCAAAGCTGTGGAAGATTGTGTGAGATTCAGATTAAAAATAAAATGGGCTATGAACACAAATACAAAAATTTCTCTGTGAAGGGAAACAGGATAAGCATGACAGTTTTCAAAATACTTGATGAAACCTGAAATAGTTATTTTCCTATGAATATGTATTTTTATATATGTATATATGTATAAAATAACACATTGTAATCGCATACATATATCTTTTCTTTCAGTGCAGATGGACGTTTTGAGGGAACATCTACAAAAACTGTGGTAAAATATGATGGCACCATTGCTTGGACTCCACCGGCGAACTACAAAAGTTCCTGTACTATTGATGTAACCTTCTTCCCCTTTGACCTTCAGAACTGCTCCATGAAATTTGGTTCCTGGACTTACGATGGCTCGCAGGTTGATATAATTCTAGAGGATTATGACGTTGACAAAAGAGATTTCTTTGATAATGGAGAATGGGAAATAGTGACTGCGACTGGAAGCAAAGGAAATAGAACTGATGGATGCTGCTGGTATCCATTTATTACATATTCCTTTATAATTAGACGTTTGCCACTTTTTTACACATTGTTTCTCATTATTCCCTGTATAGGGCTCTCATTTTTAACTGTTCTTGTCTTCTATCTTCCTTCAAATGAGGGTGAAAAAATTTCCCTTTGCACGTCAGTATTGGTGTCTTTGACTGTTTTTCTTCTTGTTATTGAAGAGATTATTCCATCATCTTCCAAAGTAATTCCGCTTATAGGAGAGTACTTGGTGTTTACTATGATATTTGTGACACTGTCCATTGTAATAACAGTCTTTGCTATCAATATTCATCATCGATCTTCATCTACGCACAATGCTATGGCACCTTGGGTCCGCAAGATATTTCTTCACAGACTCCCCAAGCTGCTTTGCATGAGAAGTCATGTTGATAGATACTTTGCTCAGAAGGAGGAAACAGTCAACATCAGTGGGTCAGAATCATCTAGGAACACGTTGGAAGCAGCTCTAGATTCTATCCGATACATTACAAGGCATGTCATGAAGGAGAATGAAGTTCGGGAGGTGGGTGTCTTAATTGTCTTAATCATGTGATGCTTGTTGTTACACTAAAACCAAAAAACTGGAGAACCAAATGATGTGTGCAATTTCATATGAAATGAGTGCGAGGATTTCCAGTTCTTGTACTTTCCTGTAAGCCATGTAATTATTCCCACTGGAAATAAGTGCAGGTGTGGTGCAATACTGAGATTGCACCTTGCATTTTCCCTTGCTTTTTTTAAGGAAACAATAACTATTGGAGCCTCATAGATCAGCTGATGTTTTCAGGCCTGCTTGGAAATAGAAGTTCTTTGTCTGTTCTCATAATGCTACTATCCCTTCCTTATGGGAAGGGCTTGGCATTTTCTAATTTATCTCTATGCAGAAAGGATCATTTGGAAAAGTTTCTGGTTGTTGGTAGCCTCTTCTTCCATGCTAGCCAAGGAGTAAACTGGCTCATTAAATGCAGCTTTGCCAGCCTTTACTCTGCCTTAAGCATCACAAGGAGATCAATCTCGATGAGATTTTGAATAACCGAATGGGTCTTAACTTTGAATAACTGAATGCAGTCTTAAAACAGCATCTTATACCCCTGCATTGCATTTTCTATAAAGCACATATAGAATAGTGTGCTATTAAATATATATTTTCCTCTAAGCTACAGGGGTTTTTTTTTCTTTTTTTTTTTTTTTTTTTGAGAGAGAATGGTGAGTATTTTCTTTGGTGTATAATTTCATGAAGCAGTATCTTCACAGTTTTTAGAGTTTATGACACAGCAGTTAATGTTTATTTTTATTTATTTATTTCTGCAACTTTTGAATTAGCTTCTCTCTGAAAATTTTACTTTATGAATCCTAAGGCTTCTAGTACACTATAAAACATGTACTAATTTCCTCTTTGTGTAATTGAGGATATTCTGTGCTCTGCATGGTCAGTTATTGTCCACTAATTTAGCCTATAGTTAACCAGCCCTCACAAAGGCAAGTGTTACACTAGCTCGCAGTGTAATTACAGACGATTTATGAAAAGAGGTTATTAAATTGCCCTGGTTGAAGAATGTGTGCTGTGAGGTATCTGAATAAGAAATGTAAGGCTTTGATTCTATATTCTCACCTGTTTTCACAGACACCAAACAACTCCTATGTTCTTTGGTTTTTAGGTTGTTGAAGACTGGAAGTTCATCGCTCAGGTGCTTGATCGAATGTTCTTATGGACTTTTCTTCTGGTTTCAGTAATTGGATCACTTGTGTTATTTATTCCTGTTATTCATAAGTGGGCAAGTATAATAGTGCCTATGCATATAGGAAGTACAAATACCTAAATATTTCGACCAGATGACATGGCTTTAGAAAGTTCTGATTCCATATGTGTTCTTTGTAGCTATGTTTCTGATGAAATGAATAAAGTAATAAATAAATAAATAAAATCCAAGAACGGAAAATGATGCTTCCATTAAAGCATGGCACTCTAGGACAGGGAGGTCAGTTTGCTTAGTGCTGACCTACTAATTCACATCTAAATCTGTTCCGAATCAAGAGGACCTTCTCAAATGCTTGCATGTATGATATATCCAAAAATATACACTGACACCTACTGAGAAGTACGACAATTTAAAAAAAAAAAGGCGATCCCTGCAGCCCAATTATTAAATTATTATGTAAAGTATTATACAGAGTATTAAATATTTGCATATACTTATGCAATAGAGTTTTTTCCTTCAGCTATTAGAGTATGCAAAGGAGGGTTTTTATTTTCATAAGTCCTTTTGAATGTGTTATAAAGTATAAGTACTTTTTTTCCACAGAAAAAAATTAAGAACTATAACTTAAACATCAGTTGAACTTTATTATATACCCAGCATACGAATAAAAAGTGATGTGACTGCATTTTGTCTTTTCAGTGAATTTTCTGCATTTTTTTCTGCTAAACTTGAAATGTTATTAATTCTATAATGCTAATGTGAACACCTGATTTAGCAAGCCTTAAAATGTTTAGAGGATATGTGCGTATTGATATGTGCATATCGGTTATGGAAAAAGAAGCAAATACCCTTAAATGACATGCCCAAGTTGCACAGGTGTTCTAATAGACCAGAAGATTCACATTTATTTATTCTTTATAAAAGAATATTTCAGTTTTATAATGAATATGATGTTTTATAATGAGTATTTATTCAGTTTTATAATGAATATTTATTTCAGTTGCAAACATATTCCTTCCCACACCAGTGCATCAATCACTTCCTCTGTGCGGAATCTGCAAAAATTACTTTTTAAAGTAAGTAAAGTTTAAAGTAAGTAAACTTTAAAGAAGTAAAGTAAGTAAAGGGTAAAGGTATAGATTAGCAATGTGTTTGTAAGTCCTCCCCTGCATCTGTTGCAGGGGATTTGCTAAATCATTGCTGTAGATTGCCCAATTATATCATAATGTGACTAGCAGCATATTGACCAAAGGATCCCAACCTTTATACTATTACCTAACAATTTTATGTAAGCATATGAAATTCCTTTACTCATTTCTATAAGCTGATTGTGGAATATATGGATAAACAGCTGACAAAAGAATCCTTAGAGTCTTCAGCTCATCCTTGGGTGTTTACAAACCTAAATATTTTGTAATAGGCTGAGAAGTGTGGATTTACCTAGCTGGTTTCTGAATGTACTAAACTATTCCTAGTGCTATCTTATATAACTTCTGTCATTTAGTCAAAATAAAAGAAAAAATCACGACTTTCAACAGCTTGATTCTCTTTATTGTCATAAATGTTACATCATTTTGATATCGCTGTATTTCCAAAAGTTTCCAGTTGGGCACAGAGAGAACAGTTCATAAATTTACAAAGCGTTTCCTCATTGCAGTATTTTGTTGCACTCTTTATTCATGCACTGAAATGATCTGTAGTCACTGACTTAAAGAAAAAAAGGTATGCCTATGAAGCAATTTTTTAGCCTACTTTACAGGAATGCTTTGTATCCATCTGCCTTCCCATATAGGAAAGCACTTTCATGTAGCAGGATGCTTCCATATTCAAACAATCCTACAATATTTTCATCCTTTGCATACGCCTTGAATGTATGTTGCTATGTTTTATTTCTATACCGTTTAAAACATTATTTGGTCTAAATAGCTTGATGAAGCTTAAATAAGCTTATAAGCTTTAATAGATTATTTAGTGAAAATATGAGAATGTATAAATGTTTATATTCTGGCTGCTTTACCATCATCATCTATTATTCATGTATTCATTTTCCTTTTGCAAATAATCCTGCCCAGGCTTTTTTTTTTTTTTTTTCCCCATGATTTGGATCATTGTTTATACAGCAGGTGGCAATGTTCTCCATTCTAACAGTTGAGCTTCCTGAATTGCTTCATTCTTGTGGGAACATTCATTAAACTAATTATGAACCTCTCCCCAGATGAGTGTGCTGCAGTGTGAAAAGATTCAGCGCCAGGCTCCTGGAAACAAATCTGGTAGCCCAAGTATTGAACTTGTCTCAGCCTTGAGACTAGTCATGTAACAGTTTCTTTATCAAACCCTTCTTAAACCATTCCTATACACTTTAATGTATTTACTACATCTCTTCCCTTTGTTGTGAAATGTAGCTGGCAAGCCTAAAGCATATTACCTCGGGATTGGCTGTTATAATTCCAAATACACTTTTTAACATTTTTAATAAAGCCTTCTTGGTCAAGCAAAGTTGAGACTAAGAAAGATCCTTATTCTTCTAATGAAATGCATTAAAAAAAAACATCAGATACAGGCAAAAAAAGGTCAGGCTAGCAAAAGCTTGGTTTGGTTTTATAATGTAACATTTTGATTTTTTTTTGGTCTTTTCACATTTCATCTCCAACCATTAAAGGTTGTAAAAACAATCCTGCGGTTCCTAGAATACATACGAGGATGAAAACCCACAGAAAAATGCGATCGATTACCATGGCGACATATTTCCAGTCATCCTGAATCTGAAAAATAAGCAGATCAAATAAAAGTAGGCATGTTTACCAGATCAATAACTTGCTGTAAGATTATTTCAAAGAGTGAATGTAGATACACACACAGTTTTAAATACTAGTGTTTTGGTAGACAAATCAATTCACCTTGAAGGAGCTTTATTTGAATATGCTATTTGAAAAGTCAAAAGTAGCTCTTGAAGTAAAATTAAATTGCTCACCAAGAGATTGGACCTCAATACATCTCTCTTCTGGAAGTTAAAAGATATTCTGGACAAACCTGACTACATTCTGAGGTATTGAAATTGAAATAGACTTCTACTGTTCCTTGAGCAGTACATGAGAATACAGAAGTTAATTGAAATATGATAATTTGGTATGTTGATGTTTGAAATGGTACAGCAATTTAACAACCTTCTTGTCCATGACATAAGGAGATTAATTTTATCTTCCCTGTGTAAATGAAACAAATATCCAAGAACTTTTTTTTTTTGTTTTTATTTGTTTTTTTAGGGGATGTTTTAGGAAGAGTGACACTGAAGTACTATAGATGTTGCATGTTAGTAGAAACAATGGTTGATGACAACTTTAGTTATTCTGTGAGTTCAATTTTGACTTCACTTTTCCCCAGGTATGCTGATGTTTTTTTCACTTGTTTTTGAAACTTTGAAGATTTTAGTTTGGAACTTGTTCTCTGAGGTAAAGCGAACAAAAAAAAAGTCTATATTAATAACTGGGAGTTGGCATGGGCTCTGTGAAAGACATAAATTCTTGTCCTCTTTACTGCTGGGGAAGTGTGAGAGGGAGGATGTAACTTTCTAAATGCCATTGGGTTGGCAGATTCTACTACTGAGTTGTAATTTGGAATCCTAACTACAAATCTTGCAGGAGGCTACTCAGCTCTGCTTCCCTAGCAGTGCTACTGTGACACATTTCCCTGTGTATCCTTTTTCAATAAGGAAAGGGGTAAAGCAACAGAGCTGCTCCCCCAAATTTATTAAGCTTAGTTCATTTGTAATGCAGTTTATGTAATTTGCTTACATAAAACAACGGTCTATGCTGTCCATGTTTTTCTAAGGGAATCTGCTCTTACAAAACAGTTCTACGTGAAATGGTAAATGGTATCTGCAGTCTGAGTAATGGTAAAATATATTCTTACCTCTTTTGCTTCATTCTGCATTTTCATATTTTCTGCAATGTATTTAACACTTTCAATAGCATCTCTCATTTCTGGTGAGAGAACTGAAAATGAAAGCAGAGGATCTACAGATTCAGAGCTTGAACTTCTTGTGAGATTGCCGCTGAAATCTGAGAACTTCATCCGCTGATACTGACAACAGCTGCATGCTGTGTCTTGACACACAAAGCTGTCTTTGCATTTGGTTTCCGAACTGTTGAAGCAGTTCAAGTTTGAAAACTCAGTGGTGTAAAACGGCTTTGGCTTCTGATTATTCTCTTCCTCGCTGGCAGGTCTTGTCATAAACATGATCCTGGGAAGTAAGTTCAGGAAGATGGTTCTCACCCACACGGGCATGGTGTGCGTCTTGGGTGTTCTGTAGTGCACGTTAAGTACAAACACCGTAATGACAATAGACAGAGTTACAAATATCATGGTGAAAAGGAGGTATTCCCCAATAAGGGGAATTACCAGAGAAGTAGAAGGTATGGTTTCTGTGATAACAAGAAGGAACACTGTTAAAGATAAAAGGACTGATATGCAGAGTGTCACCTTCTCACCACAGTCTGAAGGCAAATAGAATACTAAGACAGTCAGAAAAGAAATCAGCAGACATGGAATAATCATGTTGATCGTGTAAAATAAAGGTAAACGCCTAATGTAGAGTGAGTATGTGATGTCTGGATATATCTCCTCACAACAGTTGTATTTGATGTCATGTTTATACCCAGGAGCTTTAATGATAGCCCATTCTCCGCTCTCCCAGTAATCTTTGAGGTTCATCGTAGAGCCAATTAAAACTAAGTCGATTTTGGCTTTATCATAAGACCAGGAACCAAACTTCATGGTGCAGTTCTGATAGTCAAAAGGGAAGTAGGTTACATCTATTTTACATGAGCTTTTAAATATAGCCGGAGGTATCCAGGTCACGTCACCTGTGTATTTCAATAGAGCCTTTGTCTTGTCATCAACCTGGAAGTCGCCAACAGCACTGTAAAGCAGAAGAAAGGGAAAAAAAATCAAAAGGCAATTGTTCCTTTTAGCTTCATATAATGAGATCATATTTATAAACTCCTTAATCTGTTTTTGAAAGTAAGCAATTACATGTTAGCATGCAGCTGAATTGCATGTACAGGATTGAGTCAGTAGCTGTCATAAATTTGCATAGATAAGCTTAATTGAACACTTGCATGAATTTACCATAGATGATGCAAAGAAATATTTTCCTTTAGAATAATTTGAGTGGTTTCCATATGTAACAGAGGGATCCAGTTAGTAATGCTTTGGCATTTCACAGCCTTGGAAACAAACGCCCAAAGTACATCATATCTGAGCTTTCGTAAGCCAGTGCTGCTGTTGCATAGGTGTCAAATTGTGAGTTTAATTGCTTTAAAAAAACCTTAGAATTAGCAGTTCTGAATTGCAGACAAACGCTTTGGCATAAAGGAGCTTCCTGCTGCCTCCCAGGGAGCTTGAAAAACACCAATATCACCTTCCTTCTTCCTGCAGTAATAAGCACCCAGAGCCTTACTTGTTATACAGAACGATGTCTGGCTTCCAGATCTGGCCTGAGGGCACGCGGATGAATTCAGCACCTCCATAGTCGCCCGGGTTCCACCGAAGCTTGTAGTCATTCCAGATCTAAGTGTGTGAGAAGCGCGAGGCTGCGGGGACGGGCGCAAGGCTCGCGCCAAGCCGCTGCACGGGGTGGTCTGAGTTGGGGCACTGCGCTGCCCGCGTGATTCCTTAGCAAAAGTGTGTGGGTTATGGACACCAGGGAGAGGGGTCCCCCCAGTCTGGGCAGGGCCTGGCTGCGCGTGCGAGTGCCCGCCTGGGGAGTTTTTATGCAGGAAACCAAAGGTGAAAGAGGAAAGGAGATGCAACATGGGGGCAGCAGAAATAGGAATGCAATTGGGTAAGAGCATTAAAAAAGTTGTTGGCTTTTTTTTTTTTTTTTTGTTTTTTGACTCCTTTCTGTTCTTTCACCAGCTGGCTTTGGTGTTTGAATGCAGCAGTACCTGTCAGGCGGGAAAAGCAGCCCCCTCTTCCGCCATTGCCATTAGCCCGGGGCAGCACCCACTCGCCTCAGCAGAGGGCGGGAAGGCCCCCAACGGCTGCAGCGGCCAGAGCTAGTGTTGCTGCTCGCTCGAGGGTCCCTGTGAGGACAGGGCCAGGGCTACTCACGTGCTTCAGCCACAGGTTGGTTTCCATGATCTGGTTCACTTCGTCCTGCAAAAGAGGGAGGCGTTGGGCTGGCCAGGGGGGTCACTGCAGCCGCCCCTCCCCGTGCCCGGGACCTACCACTTTCACCAGCTGCGACATGGACACCTCAAACTGGATGATGACGGGCTCTGAGACATTCCTCACCGGCCGCACAAACTGGTTGTAGTTCTCGAACAGGGCCTGGTAGAGCCGGTGCTCGGCCTCCGAGCCCCTGCAGCCTGACAGCGAGAGGAGATGATGTGAGCAGGGCTTCATTCCCCAGGGAAGGGGAATGGCCGCTGGGCACAGCGGGTTCACCACAAAATGGCGCCTCGGTTCTGCAGCCTGCGTTGAGGGGGCCTCACTGGAGTGATGGTAACAGCCCGTCTGCCAAACTGTGGTAACAGCGCTTAAAATTGTTGAGCTGTTGCATTCAAAAATGTATCCGAAGAGAAGGCCTGCTAAGAGCCCGTTTATTCTTCTAAATAATTTCTACCCACAGTATCTCCCTACTGTCCTTTTTGGTGCTGGTGCTGCTGCTGCCTGTGGTGCCTCATAGCTGTTGAAAAAGCTGCAAACTGAAATTGTTTTAAAGCACGGGGGCGGGGGGTGAGTTTTTACTTTTTTACTACCCAAGCCCATGGTCTTGTCCTTCTAGGGCACTTTGTCTTGAAATCTCTCCTGGATAAAATATCCTCCAGCATTTTAACTGGAAAAAATACCCGGTTTTGCCTTTATGGATAGCACTGTATGTGAATATGGCAAATGCATGGAACTGAAGTCTGTTGAGCAAACCCTATGATTCCTTTGAAACACAGATATACAACTGCAGATAATTGCAAGGACACACATTTATTTTTCCTCAATTTTGTTGTTTTTTGATAGGAAAAGAGAAAAGAAGCAAAGTGCATGTGGCTGATCTGCTGTTTCCCAAAGCAGATGTTACTTTCCGATGTTCCTCAGACAAGAGGGTCCTCCCATGTCAAACTATTTAGCTAAAAAACGCTCGGATAACAATTTTATCTTCAGGTTAGTGAAGTCACTCAAACTAACTTGTCTATTTTAAAAATGCACACCCTTCTTTCACGCTTTTGAGGAAATAGCTTTTTAACAGCTACTCTTGCCCTCTTAAGTTTTTATTGACATTTCATATATTAGGTGTATCAGATCAAGATTTCTGGAATAAATGTTCCTTAATCTTTCAGGTAAATAATTTTAAGAAAGCCCTTTATTATAGCCCCTTCAAAACTGTCAGCCTTTTTACATGTCCACAGCACAGTAATTAAATCTGGCATCGACTGTATCTAGACAATACGTGTGTTAGTGGGTCTTATATTTAAATGCTTCAGTTTTTCCTGTACATGCAGAGACAAGGTGCAGTGTTCACAGAGTGAGCAGCACACAGTTAGAGCTATTTAGTACCGTCTCTTCCTTTTGGTCTTTCTGTACTCTACAGCATGTAAGGCTAAACCTTTACATGCAGGGAGCTTTCTGTTAAAATGGCTTTGTGGTTCTGTTTGGCATCTCCATCAGGGCTACTTAACTTGTTACTCCTTCACAAGGAGGAATGAAAAAAAGCCTAACAGGAAAAGCTGTCCTAGGGATCGTTAGCCTGGAGTAAGCTTCAACACTGAAAGTAAATTGCACAGTCTCTGTTCACCTCTCTACTTCCCTCCTCATCAACAAAGAAAAAGCAAATTAAGGCTCACTCACCTTGCAGGAGAAGGCAAAGGGTGGCAGTTAGGAGGAGAGCGCGTGAGCTCTCCATGCTGTTGCGAGCTGCTGCCGGGCGGTGGAAGCGGCTGCTGGCAGCAAGCTGAGCTGCAGGGCTGAGGAGCAGGGAAGCATGAGCGCTCCGCGCCTCCCAAGGAAGAAGTGCTTGGAAGCTGCAGTCAGGAGGACCCGAGCACAGCTCTGCACAGCGAGCTCCCGTTAGCTTTGCTCTGCTGCCCCCTTTCCAGTGTCCAGGTTGTCATAAACACGGTGCTGGGAACAGGAAATAAATGGTAGGCAAAGGAGAGGTTATTACCCTACAGTGAGGGGCAGTCATGTAGCAAGAGGAGCGCAGTCCATCAGCTGGTGCGTAAATGAACCCACCAGTCTGACAATGCTAAAGATTTTTCTAGTCAGCAGCTGATCTTTACAGGATCCTTCTGATGAGAAGTTTACGCCAAGCTACTAGGTCAGGTTTAGTTCATGAAAATCTTATAATTGAATTGTGCTGAAATGGATATTGACATTAGGGACACCTGATGTAGCAGTGAATGAGACCAGGAGACCTGAATGTTCAATTACGCACAGTTAATGTTGCAGGGTTTTTTTTGTTTGTTTGTTTTCTAACAGCATCTCATCCTTGCAAGCATGTGTGCCAGGTGCTCGTCTGCAGCCTGGTTCTTTACTGTATATAAAAGCTGTTATTACTCCCCAGAGTAACCCCAAACACACTCAAAAATGCTTCCAGGATCTGAGCCCAGAGATGTTTACGCAGCCGGCAGGATCCAACCAGAGCCAGGAGTTTGGCCTAGAGAATAACTAGAGAATAATATTCTTGGGAATAACTGTTTTTGGACCTTTCCTGCTTTCAGGGCTGGCATGAGCAAGTTTGGGAAGCAGTGAAAGAGTGCTGAATGCCAGTCTAATCCCTTAAAACCCCGGTGTTTGTGGGAAAGGAGTTGGGGGAGTCTTTGTGTTACATTTGAAGCTCTGGTGAGGACTCTTCTCACACAGTGATCTAGTCTGGAAGAGCTCCAGTAAATCTTTAAATTCTCATTGCGGATTGAACAGATTTCATCTTTTTCCACTGCTGTGGATTTTAATTCTGAAGATAAAAAAAATAGGCTTGGGTTTTGTTTTGTTTGTCAAATAATTTTTATAATCAAAAATCTCGAGAGAGGATGTAGCAGCAGTGAAGGAAGTGGGAAAATGACATGTTTTCTTCTCATATTTTTCCAGAATTGTACCTTGTGTAGAAACAAGTAACTGAAATTGGGTGGTAAGAGGTTGCCCTTCTCTCACTTACTGCGTGGGCTCATCCCATGCCAGCCTTCCACAGGTGTTTCATTAGCTTCCATTGCACTCGTATAATCACGGTTTACAAAGCGGCTGGCTCGTGCCGTGCGCAGCAGCTTCCTCAAGGATGTGTGTGTCACCTGCTGCACACATCTGGGCTGGCCGGCCGTGCGGGGAGAGGGACGGACAGGGGATTGCACCCTGTTTGGGAGGTGGTGAGAGGGCAGCCCAGCGCCGTGGCTAGCGGGAACACTGCGACAAGGAGCAGCAGGAGGGCTCCGTGATCTTGGCACAGAGCTTGTTCATCCTGTTTACTCCATCTCTCAGAGCATCACTCAGCCCATCCCCAGACACATGTTCTTTTGATAATTTCTGTAATTGTATTACCTCAGAGGAAATAGGCTTTACTGTCCATTTGATTTTATTTATTTTTTTCCAGAGAACTCAGTCATTTGGTTTTGTAGCTTAACCCTTTTAGGGACAAATTTTCCTGCCTTTCTAAGGCATAGAGAGTAGGGATTTTTTTTTTTCCCCTTCTGCCTTCTTGGTTTCCCTAAATAAGCTGCCTTATCATTAAGATGTTTGTTTTTAATCATAGGCAGAAATAAGCTACAGCTGCTTTAAAGATCAGATTGGAATCAGGTTCCTCAAAATTCAGAGCTTGAAGCTGAAGAGGTGGGAAGTGGTTGATTTTCAGAGGTAGTGAAGAGCTGTTGTATCTTTCAGGTATTTCAGCTTAATTTGCCTGGTTGCTGAAATTTTTGTATATACTTTGCATATACAAGTGATTCTTTCTGATATTGTTCACAGGTTTGTGGTAGGTTTGTTTTTGTGGCTTGGGAGGGCGATATGATAGGAACATGTCAGCATGACTGCACTGCAGAACTACACAGGGGAAAAATGTGTATGAGCATGGGGAAGCTCATCCACCCATGGATATCTGCAGTATCAAACTGCCTAGTCTTTCCTTTTAATAGCTGTGCCACTCTAAGGTTATTTCTGCAGATCAGATCTTAGAACCAGCTCAGGGCATGAGGAAGGGAATATTTTCCCACCTTCCTATAGGATATTGATATTCCCCCTATAAAAAGCCAGCCCTGCTGGCTCTTCTAGCTGCAGGAGGGCAAAAGAGTCACAAACGATATTACCAGGTGCCATGTGTATGTGGTGGTGCTGGTTGTGCTGTGTGGTTGAGTGAAAGCAGGACTGCTCCTGGCTGAAGGAGTTTTGTGCAGGTGGGAAAGGGGCCTGGAGCCCCCAGAGACATCCCCCCCTAGAAGTGCAGGCTGGCTGCACCCTTTCGTTGAAACAGGTTTGTTAGAAAATACATTTTGAATAACTTTTTTTAATGCAGAGCATTGCTATCAAAACTTTGAAAAGTGGAAGTGTCGAAGATTATTTTGTTTGCTTTTTCTGGAACCCTACAATACTCACAAGAGTCACTGTGCAAGATGGCATTTTTGGTCTGTTTCTGTTCTGTTAGAAAACTCCTGTTTTTGAAATATTGCCACGAACTCAAAGCAAAATCCTGCTATTCTTTGAGAAGCTAAACTGAGAACAATTTTATGGATTCTGCAGCTAGAGCTGGTGAAGGTGGTGAGCATTAGGCAAAAGTAGCAATTCCCATTTTGAAACCACTTTTTAGGGGTTCCGAATTTTGCCAAACCTTAACAATCTGGGTGAGCTTTTCTGTGCCAGTTTGCCCCAGGCTGAATTATTTCTGAAAGTTTTTAAAAAATGTGTTGATGATTTCTGAGAGCATAACTAGGGAAAAGCATATTGCTTCGCTCATGATTAAAAAAATGAGTAAGATGTCTTGAAAACGCTAGAGCCCCTTATCCTGGCTGAGCATCCCTAGTTCTGCAGGGATCTCCCTGAGGCCAGGGAAGAGCCTTTAAAAGCCCTGCCTGTGCTGGTGCAGGCTGAGGCCTCCATTTGCCTGCGCTCCATGGCTGGCTGAGCTGCCAGGTTCTATCTGAAACCCTCATCGTGCCGAGGATAATCCAGCCGAAGGCAGCAGGGACGGAGTGAGTGTTATCAGGCAGTGCTGCTCGTAAAGATAAGACCCACCACGAGACAGGAATATAGGAAATCTCCATCCAGTTGCATTGAGGCCGTGGGGAGGAGCAGGGAGAAAGTGGTTTAGGGGAGGGCAGTAGCTGTCACAGGAGGCTGGCCCTGGAAGTAGGGAGCTGGGGTAGCTGAAAAGCTTTCAGGGCAGCTGCTTTGGCAGGTCTAAACCTATGTGGTATCTGCAGCTGCCTGGAACGGTGACCCAGCTAGAGGTGCCGGGCAGGCGAAGCCAGGGGCAACCTCAGCCTTGGCTCATTGGAGACCCTCAGCTTGGATGTCTGCTAATCCTCCCAGGGGACGGTGGGTGCTGAGGTTCCCCCATCCGCAGGCAAATTGCCTCTTAATGGTGGTAGAATTGCTGTGTCCTGACAGCACCCCAATGAAGAGCTGATGTTGTTTTAGCCTGAATTTAGCCCAATTTTCCTTTTGCAAGCAAAAAGCTACATGGGCCAAGGCTGATGGGTTTGTTCCCCAGCAGAAGTCTTGGGCTCTGACCAGGCCTTTGCTAGAGATGTTTCATGCAATTAACAGCTCAAATGCAAATTCAAATGCAAAACATGAAGGTCTGTTGGTTCGCAGGTGTCTTATTCCCATTTTTTCAGCTATTGCTTTTTACACGTGACTTCTCTGCTGGATGCTTTCCTATACAGCTAGTTTTAAATTTGTGAAAGTGTATGCGAACCCCACTTAGAAGAACAGTAAAAGTTGCAGGAACATTTCAGGACTAAATCTGTATATAGGAGATTTTCACGTTTTATTTATATTTCATCACTGAACAGCTTATATAAATTTTTGTTAATCACATCTTAATTTGGTCTCTGTTGATCGATCTGCTAGCAGAGTTGGCAACATGAGAAATCCGATAGTGGCACTTCAAAAGTGTGGCTCTGATTTTTGGTTCCATCTTAAATATCACATTCAAAGCACTTAAATAGTAATGATTCCACCTGTAACACTTTAAAAAACAGATATAAGTAGTTTGGAGGCATTTGAAGGAAATAATTGTCTTGGCAATAGCTTCTTGTAATATGAGATCTGCAGTATGGAAACTACAGCATTCTGAGGAAAGAAAATGTCCTTCCTGAGGCAATGTATATAAAATATCATTTTAATAATCCTAATAATAATCCTGAGCCAAGCTGGTACATTGTACAGTAAAAGCTTTCCTCTGCAATGTTTGGGCTTCAAATGATTGAAAAAAGGGCCAACATATCACCAGAAATAATGAAGTCACTGGAAAAAAAAACTCTGTTTTCTGGATTTTTTCTATCACAATGATCTAGCAGGTCAAATTCCGTTTTCCATTCCCCTACTGTAAATGTGATGCAAGAGCAATTCTGTTGACACCTCTCCCGGTTTACCGGGGAGGAACTGAGAGCAGAATGAGGCCCAGCATCTACGTAAGCATTGCCGATTTTTAAATGCCAACTAAGGGTTCATGGTAGCCGCGTGGTTTTGAAAAAGTGGCTGCAGGAACAATCCAACTGTCCCCAGGACGCAAACAAAGACGAATATCCAGAGAAACAGCCTGTCCACTACCATGGCAACATACTTCCAATCTTCAATGACCTGGAAGAAAAAGCCAATTAAAGATATTAGCAATTTGTTTTATTCATCCCCCTTAGTCCTGCTGACACTGAGTCTTTCTATATGCAATTAAAAGGAAGCAAATCTCAAGGACCAGGGAACAAACTGACTGGAGAGCTCAGGGAGGATTTTTTTCCACATTTGTTTTGCGCAGTGAAGATAAATAATGTAAGCATTTCTTTGATATCTCAGGTACTGAGCATGGTCTTGTTCTGGTCTAGCAAGATGTGCAGTATAATAGAAATAAGTGAATTCTTACCTGAATTTTAGTTTGCGTATGCTATTAATTTCCATGGACAATATTTAGTGCTGTTAAACAAAGTTGGCTTCAGGGTTCTTTGCTTATCTGCGTTCTTAATCAAGAGTTTTAGTGCATATTAATACTCTTGCTTTTACTAATATTCCTTTTTCTCTTGCATATGTTGTCTGCAGAAGTTGTAGGGCCAGCCTTAGATTTCATTTGCAAGTTAAAGTGACTATAAGCCTATTACTATAAAAGGGAAATATTCTAATCTGCTCATTTGCCTCTCAGGAATGGTTATATTTTCATCTCTGACTGGTTCTGGTTACACATGGGACATATTCACCTCAGAGACTTTACAGTGCTTCTCATTTATCTCCTATCAGACCATTGCATATCTTTTATTCACTGCACACTTGTAATTCTCACTGCTGCTAATGGGAATTACAGGGGCCTCCTGTAATGAGACTATAGTGGAGGTACTTGAACAGTGTTATCAGACCGTGATAATGAAGGAAAAGCAGGGATTAAAATTATGTGTCTAGAAAACAGTAATATGTAGCATCAGAGGGCCTTGTGTAAAAAGCATTCATTTTATGCTTAATGTATAAAATTCCCTTGAAAATTGCTCTTAATCTCAAATGGATTCTTCACAGATTCTTTAGTATGCAACACATTCTTGCAACAGTTTCAAGTGCTATTGAAAAACTTCTTTTTTCTGCTATGAATTTGCTTCTGGTCAGTTTTGATATGTACCGGCTCATATCTAATGTTAATAGCTGATCTTCTTTATATTGGCAATAATTTCAGTTAATGGAAAATATGAATGACTCGGTAGCAGGTTCCTCAAGGGACTCCTGCCAGATCTGAAGGTGGACTTTGAGTTGCTTGGTCTGCTTGGCTGAGGAGGGAGAGCACGGCAGGAGTAGAGACCCTCAGATCTGGCTGGGATCTGGGCCTGAGCAGGGTCACAGAGAGGATGCGTGTACATGTGAGGATGTTCTTTCAGGAACACCGATGTTTGCCTAAAGAAAACTCTGAATTTTCTGACTTTTTCCAAGCACTGCCCACTGGGTGTTTATATCAGTGTTAGTGTGCAGCTAGTAGCGCATGCGAACAGAACAGCAACAGCACTGCTCAAATGATTCCAGGACTTTTCGTGTCCAATAGTGTCTGCTGTAGCTCCCATGGAAGAAGTCTCAGCTCTACTCGCATTAGGAGTTTGATGCTATCCACTGTTTGCTGTGGGAAATTGTGATAAGCAGCATCTGTTCCTCAATTAAAAGCAAGGATCTTAGCCCAGAAAGAGTGTTTGCAGAGGACTTCTTACCCATTTTACTAAATCTTCCTTCTATGCCTAATTAGGTAAATGAATGCTTGAGCTGCATGGAGATCATTTATTGGTAACATGGCCTGGGCACAGGGTGTGTTACAGTCTCATTGAAGACAGTGGGAGAAAAAATATTCTTAATAACATATTGCCTGAGTTGAAACTGAATATTAATTTCTTTCCTTCCCAAGCACTACTTAAGTGTAGCAACATGGCTTTTTCAAGGGGGTTTCTCTGCTTACTGGGCAACTGACAGTCTCTCTTTCTTGCTTTTCAGGACAGTATTGGTATTACCGAACTCTTATTCACTAAGTTCTTTTAATGACAAAACCTATGTCCTCTTACAAATTATGCCTGAAATCTCTCTAAAAGCGTTGAGATGGCTGGGAAGCTCAGATCTCCTTTATTAAGAAGAGCACAGGGAAAGACAGGGGATGGCTTTTGGGAAGACTAGGATGATTTCTCCTTTTACTTACACTTTGGTCGTTGTCATCACTTCTCATGTGTTCTGCTATAAAACTGACTCCATTAATTGCTTCTTGGACTTCAGGAGAAAATTTTGTGGTTGATCTTAACCTAAAATCTTGATGGCTACTGACATTGTCAAGAGTCTCTGTGATTTTCATATCGTATTTTTTGGTGGAGGCTGTATTCATGAAGTAGGTGGAGTTCTTGTACAGCTCTGCCGGGTCCACGCAGAGATTCTCCGATCTCGCCTTCCTGCGGTGGCCCAGCCTCTGCTGCGGGGAAGCGATTTCCGGGCGCTTCATGAACAGGTAGGCTGGGAGTCTCTCGAGGAACACGAGCTTTACCCAGGGCGGCATAGTGTGAGTGCTTGGGGATCTGTGGTGGACGTTGAGGACGCAGACACTGGTAACTATCGAAAATGTCACTAGTACCATTGTGAACATGAGGTACTTCCCAATCAGGGGAACATCTAGAGATGTTGGAGGGACGATTTTGGAGATCAGCAGCAAGAACACGGTCAAGGCAAGCAGCACAGATATGCATAAGGTCATCTTTTCACCACAGTCTGAAGGCAAGTAGAACACCAGGATGGCTAAGGATGTAATTAGCACGCAGGGAATGATAAGATTGATGGTATAAAAAAGAGGTTTCCTTTTAATAATGAAGTCGTATGTCACATCGACATAATTGGGGTCCAGGGGGTTCACAGTCCTCCTTCCTGGGAGTGCTACAATGTCCCACTCTCCGCTCGGTGTGAAATCATCCATGCTTGCCATGGAAGTTTTAAGCACCATATCAATTTCTGTGTGATCGTATGTCCAAGAGCGGAACTTCAGCGTGCAGTTTTGCTGATCAAATGGAAAATGCTTAACCTCGATCTTGCAGGCGCTCTTGTAGATGGCAGGGGGCAACCAGCGAATGCTCCCGTTGTTCTGTACGATCGCATTTGTGTAGAGGGAAACTTCGTATGTGCCGTCCGCGCTAGAGAAATGAGAAAAAGGAGAAAAGATCAGCAAATGTAAAGGGGCAAAGAATGGTTCAGTGCAGAAGGGATCTGAGATCTGGTCCTCTAGGCCTCAGCTGTTGCTATAATTAAATTTTACTAAGATTTCAGTTTTGAGATCTACCATTTTGGCAGGTTTAATCTAATAGGGAGAGTGGTATATGCATTTCTCCTAGTCAGAGAGTTAACATTTTGTCCAATATACATTTATGAAATATAAATTATTATATCAAATATAAATATATTTATAAATATAATATATAAAATATTTATTTATAAAAATATAATAATTTATAGAATGATTTAATTAATAAGCATACATGTAGGTTTGATGCAAAGAACTCAACGTATTATATAAATGCTTAAAATAACTAACTCTGTCCGGAGGCTAAGAGAAATGAGATCCTGTAGCACTGAGTTGCAGGTACCATTGGTCTGGAACACAACCAGTGCTAACAGCACATGTTAACACTCCTAAACGGCTTGCAGGAGGAAATAAGGGTGAGCAGTGTTAGAAATGGAGGGAGACTGTAGGCAGAGGAAATGTAATTACATGAATTATAATTTGTTGCATTACTGTGGTTAATGGTTGCTCGTTACAGAACAGGCAAGCCACAGGGTTCTTACTGCCCACAGTCTTGGGTTTGTGTCTGCTCCGAATGGTGAACTTCCACCAGGAGAGTCTCCTAGGCTAGGCTGGGTCATTGAATTCAGGGAGATCATCACTGATCTGTAGTCAATTCTTGTCCAGGGTTTCTGGACAAACATCGTTTTAATAGTAAGTCACTTAGCCACTATGTTATACTGCAGAAGTGAGTCTGGACCTCTTACATCCCACTGGGTTTCTTTCTGATGAACAGATACATACATAAAGAAATGCCCAGAAAAACCCAGTTTGTTATCTGCAGAAATACCAGAGCCAACACACTGTAAGTGTAAGCAAATAAAGTTCAGCAGACTCTGATTAAGTAGCACCCCTGTAGGCCGTTGGAAAATTTGCTCCTTAGCAGTTAATAACGAGCTTAATGAAGTGCATATTTGCTGAGAAGGCATCTTGAAAAGCAGAGCTTTTTCAGTGTAAGGTTGGGTGTTCTTATGTATTTTTAAGCAGGCTGTGCCATGGGACCAGGTTGCTTGGCCATCTCGGTGCCTTCCACGTGTGCTGTTCACAGTTGTGCCTAGGGCTGAAGCTGGTGTTGCCCTTAGTGTGGCCTTGAGCTCTGCCTGGGAAAGTGTCAACAGGAGAAAGGCACAGGGTGGGTGTTTCCACAAAATGATCTTCTGCTTTGTACTAATGTAAAAATCGATTATAGTGAGGCTTAAAGCTTCTCTGTTTTCAAGAAGCCTTTTTAAACTGTTCCTTCCCCTTCTTGTAACCCACTAAGTGAGACCGTTTGGGCAGTAAGCAAGAAGGAAGCCAGGGAGGGGCACAATTTAGCAGAACAGGATTTGCCAAGGCAAAGTACATCCTAATCCACTGGCTGAATTATTTTGTGACTAATACAATAGTTTTTAGTATTTAAGTATTTCCTAAATCTGATTTCTAGTGGAAGGATTCCAAAGACTTAACTCAGCTATATATAAACTTCCTATGTTTCCCATCTGTACGTGCTCCCAAATCATCATGTTTTCAAGAATTCACTGTTTTTTAAAATCTCATGAGTAGTATATTTTAATATTTGATTTTTTTTAATTATTCTACGTTTTTCCCAAAACTTGGTGTCATCCCCTTTAAGATTTTGCCAAAGAGTGGATAACAAGCTACAAACTCTTGGCCCCAAGCTGTTTGTCTGAAAGAAGCACTGAGCTCCCAGCCTTTCTGTCTCTCTGTACTCTGAAGCACCAAGGTTTTATGCTGGCAGATTTATTTTGCATTTGTGTAATGGATTTTCA
The DNA here is from genome assembly GCF_000705375.1 of Tinamus guttatus. Next base: position 65,180 of record NW_010578864.1, on the reverse strand, counting down.
ATGCTTTATGAAAACAGACTGTAATCTGGTTTGAAAATGAGCATTAGCTCATGGAGCTCTGGTACCTGTGAGCTTAGTAACAGGCTCTCTAACTAGAGACTTGACTCTCTCTAAGTAGAGCCCTGGTTTTTGTCAAATTGTCTTTGCATCCAGTTCCTCTCACTCAGATATAGTGGCAAAACTTTCAAAGTTCAGTTCTGGAAGATACCAGACCCACCTGACTGGTTCTGTTGCGGGACTGCTTATTTCCTGTTGCATGGTTAGTTTTTGCTCGCTGTCTGTTTGAACTACAGAAGTTTTACTTACTTATTGTAAAGTACAATGTCTGGCAGCCAAATGTGTTTTGCAGGTATCCTCAGCTTATTTATCCCTTCGTAGTCAGAGGGCTTCCAGGCCAAGCGGTAATCAATCCACTCCTAGGAGAGAAATGGGACCGTGGTGATGGGGATATCCTGACCAGCGCCCACGCTGCAGCGCGGGGAGAGCGGTGGTGATTGCGCGTGGCAGGAGCCTCCTGGGCTTGCTCACCTGGTTCAGCCACACGTTCGTAGTCATGATCTGCTCCCGCTCATTCTGCAGGAGAGAAAGAAAAGTTGTCCTCTAAAATGTTTGCTTTTATTGTGGTAGTATATGTTTTCAGTTGGCTCTCAAGGATATTTCCGGCTGCACAAAATAGTTCTGTTTAATGTGTTTCAAGACAAATATTTCTCTGTTGGCTTTATAAGGCTGGGGTTTCACTAAGGGCTGAAATAGATCAGAGAGTCAGGAGGATTTCTACAGGGGGAAAAAAGTTAATTCTGTGATGCTGGAGATGCTTGATAGTGTCTGTAAGATGCTGGGTTTTTTTCTCTAGAAGGTGTGAATGTAGCAGGATAGGGACTGGGCCCTTGCACATGTGGCTGCTCTGATGAGGCTGCTGATCCTTGGGGCCTGCAGGGCCAAGGTGCCCAACCTCTGCCCAGCCCTGGCAGCCAGGGAGGACACGTGTTGGTGCCTGCATTGCATGGGGCCAGGAGCCTCTTTGCAGGTTCCCTCCTCCAGGAGACAGGGAGCACTTGGCCTAGAATTGTCCCATGTACAGCATAGTCCCTGCTTTCTATCTCAGCCTACATGTGTGTGCAAAAGCACATCAGCTTGTACAGCTGCCCTTAGCTTCCATCAGTGGCTTTCATTTTTCCTGTTGAGTTTCAGAATAAAAATTATATACAGCTCTTAAACTTTGCTCACTGGCCCGTAGGAAAATCCAGGGAGTGAGCAGCAGAGTCACAAGCCCAGACTCAGGATGTTTTTCCTGCTTGTGTCGTGCATCCTGTTCACAGTGCAGTTAATGCTAAAATCTCCCTTGGCATCAAGGTGCATATTTTTGCCTTGGAGGACCTATATAACACATGCTGAATTCATGAGTGAAAAGGTCTTTTGGACCCACTGAAGTCAATGTTATTGAGTATGAGGCGCAGCTTGCATGGGGATTGATGTAATAACCATGTTGAGCTGTTCCAGCCACAACTAGCTTTTCTTCTGTTTGCAGCATGAGTGATGTAGAAGGAGGGTTTTTTAATCAGTGCAATTTTATTGAGTGAAGATCTACCACACTCTTTTATTGCTTAGACATAAATACATCTCCCTGTTATAAAACCAAAAAAACCCACATGTATGGGCCCTGCCTACTAAATGTTTTTATGTAAGGTAGAAAATAATAGGGGCATAGTAATATCAGTGTGACTTTCAGTTAGACTTCTGTGCAGGTAGTAACGAATTAAAAGGAACAGCCTTATTTGAGCTTACCACACTGATGAGCTGTGCCAGGGAAACCTGCAGTTCTATAGATACCAACTGGGACGAGTTGACAGCTGGACGAATTAACTTATTGTACCTGTCAGGACTCAGTAGGTGGTTCATTAGCTTTTCTTCAGCATCTGCTGCGGTGCTTCCTGTAAAACATCACATAACAGGACTGCAGAAGGGGGACCAAGTGACACGACATGGGGAACACAGTATTCCTGAGCATTGGGGCATCTTGAAATAATTAGGGCTTTGGGTTTTCTAAAGTCTGTAGGTTTGTGTGAGCAGAAAGGTAAGTCCCTAGCACTGATACCTCTTCTACTGAAGCTGACTGTCTCTCATAGAGTATAAATCAGGCAGATAAATCAGAGCCATTTGTTTTCTTTTTTCACAGTAAAATGTAAAACTCAAGTTGATAGATACTTTTGGCAGTATGTTCAGAAATAGAAACTGGAAGAAAACCACCCTTTTAATAACAAAAGGAGAAAATTTCAAAAATCCGAAGTCAGAGAGTCTGGCTGTGACTTCTCTCTTTATTGCCGTAGGAGACAAAGGGAGGCTCTGATCTGTGTAGAGAAAAGCCAGGGTACGAGCTGCAGACTTTTATAATGATTGGGAGCTCTTTGATAGCCAGTGGTATTTCTGTTTCAGAATCATGCTATTTGAAAACCTGGGGCAGTCATGTAAAAGGCGGCCTTCTGATATGGGAAGCAAAGCTTGAATTATGGACTTGCGCAGATATTATGAGTCTTAGACGGCCAAAGTTGGATTTCAGAGGCTGCAGGGTGGAGTATCCACAGGTCTCGGATGGTCAGACAACCCTGAGCACTCTCCTCGGAGCAGAATGGCTCGTGGCACAGCTCCAGAGATGGCTGCATCTGCTCATGCTTTTTAAAGCCATTCGCCTGGAATTTGCAGATAGTATTGACTGTGTTACACAATGTAAAGCAGTAAGTTCTTCTCAGGTGACGGCCTTAATAAATTTAAGGATAGAAACAGAATCTGTCCACAAGTGCTCAATAACATTTAGCTAAAGTCCTGTTTTCTTCCTGCCAGCAGAACTGCAGTTGCCCATTGGCCCCACCAGTATTTTAATTTTGTGGTACATGAATTTGATGTGTTTCTTATGTTGCAGCGTGAGCTGCCCAGGAAGGCAGACAGCAACAGGCCGGGATCATGTAGGCATCCAAAGCCTGTGTGTGTTTCTGGGAGGTGGCCACTTCTCACCCAACTGGGCAGGAAGTTGCCAGGGGGAACAAGCCTCTCCTGAGGCTTAGTACTTCTGAATTCCACTCATCTTAAGAAAAAATATAAGAACTTCTTGTTTCTGAGGCAGTAAGGGAGGCATAAAAGAAAAATGATCTAAGAGATTTTTCACATCGAGGAACAGATTTTACTCAAGCTCTGGAGACAGGTTGAGATAAGCACCAGACTTGCTTTATTCCTTTGAAGACCGGTGTGCAGCACAGCATGGGTGGCCCAAGTCTGTCACGCGTAACTGTATCGCTGTAGCCCAGAACCGACTTCTCAAGTCTGTCCCAAGCCCCCTGGAAAAACGAATTTGGACGAATCTGCCTGCTTTGTTTGGGTTGGGTTTGATTCACACTTGTCTGGCACCTCCTGGGAGTTGTAGAAGCCTCAGGACCATGTGATGGTTTAATAGGACATTTCGTTCTCAGCCAAAGCCTACCTAATCAAATGCTTATCAAGCTGGAGCTGCGCTGATCCTTGCTAAGCTCTGAGCTTTATTTTGTCTTGGCTATTGCAACTAAGATGAATTTGGTTCTGTGAATAAAATGTGACTGCACACAAGGATTGAATTGTTGGGTGTTTGTAAGGAGGGACAAAAAGCTCCATGACTGCTAAGGATGGGATCTCTGTTTAAGGTGTTTTATTGATTTCATTTGAACAGACGTTCCCTCTGTTGTGTGTGTAGGGGACAGAAGCAGCCTGCAATAATTCAAAGCCAGATAGAAATAAATTGTCATTTGATTTGATTCACATGGTGATGTTAGAATGCCGCTAGCGGAGTGAATTCTTGTTGAATATGTGAGTTCTTGTGAATTCTTAATTCTTAAATGATTTTTCAAATAATGCGTCCCTTTAAGAAATGCCGTCCCAAACTTTAAATAACTTTTAATCTCTGAAGTGAGGACCCGAGGCTGCTCTGGCCTCACTCGGGCGCAGTTTCCAGCACCACGAGATGGCAGCAGCCCCGCGCCAGGCCGGTGCTGGCCCCAGCTGCCCACGGATAACGTGGCAAACCCAGGGCATCATTCTCAGAATCCACTTCCCATTTCCAGTGCACATATTAACCAGATGGCACCTAATGAAAACAAAATTACCAGGCATTCAAATTTGTCCTTATATGTGTTTCAGAATGGTAGCGACAATGCATATGAAAACTCTTCTTTTCCCCCAGGAGTTGGAAGAAATGGAAACATGCTACTTTCCCTGGCAAAACTGTTTTTTCTAGATAGCAGTAATCACCAGAAGTGTTTCAGAGGGCAGACAAGTGCTTTTAGAAGTGATTTTAACAAGACTGATGAAGCAGTTCCAAATGGGGGTGGAGTATTTTTGCATAAGGAAAGTGTAATAGAAAAAACACAGAGAGGCGGATCCTGAGCTAGGTGAATTGTCTGTGCTTCACTGGACACGCTTCACATCTGCTCCGTAACAAGGAGAGCAAATTGCATCCTTGCAGTGCGTGTTTCTGCAGTAAGTTTTTCTCTGTTGGGGTATAACCATTAAAAAAAAGCATGCTTCAGGATCCTTCCTATTTCACGCTAGAAAAAGTGAAAACACAGACCTGATTCAGTCACCTGTGCAAAAAATCCCTCTTACATGATATATTTTGAAAATACAAAATGATGCAAGTCATCATTCTGTGTTATGCTGTTTGTTTTCAGAGTGTGATGGCAGATATGTTGGAGTGATTTCCGCAGAACAGAATAAGGAGAAATATTGACAAAGACAGGCAACTGCACTGTCTAAATTGCGTTAACATAAGGCATCTTTCTCCCATTTCCCTGACTTCATTTGTTTTAATATATGTTGAGTCACATTTAGAAATAATATATTATGCCATGTGTTGTCATTTCTGAGCATTTCTTATGTGGACAACGGTGCCATACCAAGTTCCTGTGAGTAATGAGGATAAAGCAAATAGGGTGCAGCAATAAGACAGCTCTCTCATCTTCTCTGAAATTACTTGGGGAAGTTAAGTCTCAGAATACTCTTGAGTAAAATGATTTATATAGCCTCCTAGAACAAGACACACTGGTGTGGAAGGCTTGTTCTGGTGAAAGTAGTACTGAATTTACTATATTTTAAATATAGTTTTATTTTCCACATGACAATTGGTGCAAATAAAAAGGAATTACCAATGGATTTCCAAACATGTAATCTAAAAATCAAAAGTAGGCCCTGACTCTTTGGTTGTTATAAAGCAGATGTTTTCCAGGGTTGTTTTTCAGTAATTAAAGAAGCAAGAGTAGGATGAATAAATAAATACGGGAAAGCTGTGATTCTGCCCCAGTTCACTTCCTGCCACTTCCACTCTGTACACTTCAGTGGAGGCTCTCCCTGGGAAGAGCCTGCCTTGGTAAATGCACTGTTTAATGCTGCTGCCAGGCTGTGCATGTTGGCTAAAACATATACAAAAAATCCTGCTAAGCTAAAGAAAATGTTCGTGATGTGTGTGTATATATATATATTTAGCATATATTTACATATTACAATTTCCTTTCAATGCTGTTACATATTACTAATTAGACAATTAGGAAGCAAGAACTTTGCAAAATACACAGTTCCTAGAACTTTAGTCAGTTATTGTGGGAGGGGGAGAGCCTTCTCATTTATGGTTTGCGCCCTGTTGTCCATCTTTGATTTTTAGCTCTTGTCACAGTCCCTGCTTTTCCCATCACAGGCGGCCCTGGAAGCATCTAAAGGAGCTTCTTTTAGTGATTGCCACTGTCATCTCCTACTGTTTGTCATTTTATGTCCGACTTACTGTCTGTTCCTATGCATCACAGTGGATTTGGTGATACCAAACAAGCCAGAAACAACAAAATAATCCATTTCATACATCCTGAAGTCTGCAGCCTCCTGTGATGACAGTTACAAATGTCAGAGAGCTGATACCACCCTCCTCTCCCCTCACCCCGAAAGCTGCCGCTGTTTGCAGACTGTATGTGAAAGGAAAGCTCACTTACCGCTCGCACAGAAGGAGACCACTACAAAGAGGAGGAGGGTGCAGGTCTTCCTCATGGCAGTGACAAGAAGTAGTTACCGTTCCTTGCTAAAGACAGCTGGCAAGAGGCTCTGCTGCCAGGGTTGCACAAGGCAGAGATGTAAAAGCAAACCTGAACCTTGGAGGTATTGAATCCCTGGAAAGAGACAGGCAGTAGGACCTGGCAGGAGCATTCGGCAAAGTGGAGTTTCATGAGCATAGTGGTCCCTCCCCCTTTGCAGCTGTTTAAAGAGCTTTGTGGAGAGGAAAAGCACATAAGAAGAGGGAGCGTAATGTGATAATGTTGAATAGGAGGAAATGAAAGAGCAAGCTAAGGAACAGGATCTGCAAAACATAACTGCTTAATTCTTGCTACTAGGTAACATTTAGAAGGCTTTCTGGTTAGCAAGTGCAGGGGGTGGGGATAGGTGTGTGGGAAGAGCTGGAGATCTGCTTGTGCCATAAGCTCTGAGTGTGGTGTCTGTGAATTATAGCCCTAGCAAAGGGACATTTTCTGTGCTGAAAGAGAAAGTTAATTCCTTGCTTCCGACCCCTTCCCACTCCAAGTCCCATGTGAGCTGTTAAAACCAGAGCCTTTTGGGAGCAGGAGGAGAAGAATAGGGAAATTTGTTCTCATTAGCGTTTGACAGAGATTTTGAAAGAAAGCTCAAGGAGCCTGGTGAGAAATGGCAAGTCTACTCATAAAGATATCCCGGAGGAGCATTAGAGAAATTCTGTGGGAGTCATCCTTCACAGCT
>NW_010578864.1:37449-58397 GCF_000705375.1 Tinamus guttatus | reverse complement strand
AGAATAGTTATCCCGCGTTTGGGATGTGCCGTGAGGAGATACGGGTAGAAGGAATGGAGGAAAACTTACGTGCCCTTTGCAAGCACTGTGAGGCAGACTGGAATTCGTGTATCGAAAGCAGATGCTAATCTTCTAAATATTGTTCTGTCCCCATACTGACACTCTTCTCTGCTTTAGTTGGCTGTAGGATGCAGTTCTGCCCTCATCCCGTCTCCCAGCAGTCCAGCACCATTGGCTGGGACGGAAATATTCCCGGTTTACCAGAGTAATTTATGTGTCTGACAGATTCTTCATCTTCTGCATCTGGTATGGTTGTTTTCTGACTTAAACTGTTTGGAGAAGGCCCTTGGCTGCTGTTTCTAGCCTGTCACTATAATGTTGAGCAATTCATTACTTTTTGTCTAAACATTTAGCAGTCATCTTTTCTCACTAATTAACTGTGTTGCAGCTTTATTGAATCTAAAGGAGCCTAACAGGCCATCAAGAAAAAAAAGCTGTACTCCAGTTCTAGATAGTTATGATCTCCCCTTCCTCCTTTAAGGAGCCTCTTGAGTGTTTTGGGCTCGTTTGTGTAGGGGAAGGGAATGGATTTAGTAAAACAAATGGAATAGCTGGCTGCCTGGATCATCCTTGGATGCAACAAGCTGCTACAAGTCCACCTTGCAGTGGCCTGTGCTGTTGCTTTCCCTTATTCTGAAAACTCAATATACCGAATCCTCTCGCGTCCCAGCTGGGGTTTTAAAAAGTTCACAGGCATCGATCATGATAAGTACGTCTTGGACGTGCTCACCTTTCTGCTGCTTGTCTGCAATCTCAAGCAATTGCTGTTAGTTTAGCTCAGTTATACTCTGTCAGGTTTTAACTCTTTCCAAAGTGTAGGCTTCTTCTAACTATTAACAAAGTATATAAAAGTTTTATAGATGAGCTTTTAATTCCTTTTTGTTGCTTAAGTGTTATGTAAACAACTCTGATGTTAAAATTTTGATGAACTGTGTAAGAATTAGTACTTGATGGTATCTGTATACTCCAAAAAAATCCATAGCACACAAATCCTATTGCTTTAAACTTTAACTTGACCAACACAAACATGCTGTTGTTTTGGCTTATTCTAATGATTGTTTCAGGTCACCCGTGGCCCTGGTCTTGCACATTATTTTAAATCTTTTTTTTTTTTTTGGGTGCTTTCATCCCTTTCTTCTTTACCCTCTTATTCACTATCCATTAGCTTGAAGTGATTTATACACAAGTTAGAGTTCCTACCTCAAAAGAGTGTGGGAAGTACAGAGCAGGAGTTCGTTTTCAGCAAGAAAAACAGAAGAGCAGTCACTGTGTGGACATCACTTAAATGAAAAGAGCCAGTGAAATTCTAGTGAATGTGAATGGACTAACTGCAATGCAAATAAAACACTATTTCCCTGCTTTTCCCCAGTTTCAGCTTTTGTGGTATAGAGGGAATTGCCCGCAAGGATCTGTGCCTTTCTCTTCAGTTACTAAGAGTGCAGTTGAGCAAAATGCCAGTCTGCTGGGGGAGAAAGACCACATCTGTTTCTCTGTTTGTGCTCTCTGCTGCCTGACCTTTTTCTCCTCGAAGGCAAATTCTCTCTCTGCCAACACAGCCCCTGTGCTTCAGCCGCAGCCACAGGAGTAACAGATGTGGTAGGCCTGCAAGTCACTGCGCTTGCACCAACTCTGCTGCTTGATGCTTGAGAGCTGAGGAAGAACCCAAGATCTAACAAAACCACTGGGGACTGCTTCACCAAAGAGATGAGCTGGCACAGAGCCGAAGGATGGCGGGCGCCGAGTCGCAGAGTAGCTGGGTTGGAGGGCTCCTCTGGAGGCCCCCTGGTCCAACTACCCTGCTTAAGCAAGGTCAGTGAGGGTGGCTTGCTCAGGACCATGTCAAGTCAGGGACAGCCTGGCAGTCTGTTCCAGTTTCAACTATCCATGCAATAAAAACTTGTTTTCTTTTTTTAAACAGAATTTCCTGTGGTGCACATTGCCCCGTCTTGTTGCTGGGCCTCACTGAGAAGAATCCGGCTCATTTTTTTAAACTCTCGCATCATGTATTGACAGCCTGGCAGTCTGTTCCAGTTTCAGCTATCCATGCAATAAAAATTCATTTTCTTATGTTCAAACAGAATTTCCTGTGGTGCACGTTGCCCCGTCTTGTTGCTGGGGAATCTGGCTCATTTTTTTATACCCTCACATCATGTATCTATATGCATTACCTGAATAGGATGAAATCTGCTTTCCTGAAGTCTGGGGTTATGAACCTGCTTGCAAGATCCTGAATTCCACTTTTCGTGGTCGCTGCAGCCAGGGCAGCGCTGACTGTCACCTCTCTGCCCAGTTCTTCCTTGTTTGTGATACAATTACTCGTGCCCTGCTGTGGTGTCCCTCCAGCAGACAGCAGGGTGGCTAACGCCCACCACGAGGAGCAAGGCCTGCAGATGTGAAAATTCTTCCAGTTGTCTGGATCAGGTGCTCTGTAGCGGACACCCACTGCACTGTCACCCATGTTGCTCTGTCTATTCATCCTGACCCAAAAGCTCTTTGGTTGCTCAGCAGTTACACTATTTTTTGCTGCTCAAGTAAAGATGGGCAGTGAGAATGGACACCTGATGGCCAAAGCTGGTTCTCTTCTCTCTGGCAGTGTTCCCCACTCTGCCATTTACCTGCCTTCAGTTCTACTGACAGATACTGAAGTTCTTCTTTGATCGTTTGTGCTACGTGTTGTTTTTCCCACAGGAATGTTGTAGGATTCTCTTTGGTCATTCACTTATGTGCCTGAAATGAAAGGTCTTTACGGGCTTTGTGTGTTAAGGTATTGTGCAAACATGGGAATAGGGGGGCAGAGAGCCATCCCCTGAGCTGGCTGCTGGGTGCCTGCTGCTACTGTAAGGCTTTCCTAGCCTTAGGGTCTTAGTCAGAGCTCTGAGGTGCATAAGAAATGCAAGATGTCCAAGCGTCCAAGAAAATTGGCAGGTACTTTTTGAGTATTTGTCATGGTGAGTTCAAGCTGCCATTTACATTAGGAAAGAACCAGTGAAAGATGCTGGAGCTTCCAAAGCAGAAGCAGCCTGGGGCACAGCTGGTCTCCTTAATGAGACAGATAGGGAAAATATATTTTCCCTATAAGGAAAGCGCTGCAAAAATAAATAGTTCCAGGTGGAAAGCCACAATTAGTTTCAAGCAGCAGTGACACTGAGATGAAGTTCAGGGTTGAGCTTGTGGCTAAACTGAATTGAAAAGGAACTTGAGATGAGCTTGTTAAATCCTGGCCTTGCAGAATGGATAGGGCTGACTTACCGTTATGCTAGTGGAACAGCTGTCACTTTCTGCTTGAAAATAGCTACAGAAAAATGTCACTTAATGGCAAACTTTGTGTTTTTTAGCACCTTCCATTGAGTCAACTTTAATGGTATCCATCAAGATCCCAGCTGACCTTATCAACGTGAAGAGTTACTTTCCTCTTTCCTCTGCTCAGCTGAAAAATGGAACTTCTTACAAGTATCTGCTCTGCTGCAAATATCCAACTTGGCCTCTTGCAGGTAATATCCTAGTTTTTCCCAGTTACCTCTCTCTAAACAAGGTCATTGCAGGGCAAACTTTCTGCATTTTTGGCATTTTCCTCCCTCAAAATGCATTTACAGCCTTGCAAAGTTCCTTTAGGTGTGTGATAGCAAACCCAGACCAAACCAGTGCCTGAGCCATTCTGGAGCAGCCATCACTGGGGTGGGTTTTACTGGTGCAGCTTTGTTTAACAGTGCTGCAGTGTGTCCCCATGTAGGGACAGCAGGGCAAAACACAACCGTGGTGCTGTCATTCCACTCGTGTCAGTTAGAGGAGCCCAGCCTCATCTACTGCTGTGGATGCTACCGAATTTTCAGATGAATAACAGTCCTCTAAGGGCTTAAACAATGATCATGTTGTATGTTGATGCCTGATATGCCACCACCCAGGAATCTGTATCAAACCCACAAAGTGTTCCAAAGAGTTGTCACTAATATCAATATGACAGTGATGATAATGCCAATGATGCATACACATGACTCAGTGGATATGATTCTGTTATATTTGTCAAAATATGAATGAGTATGGATCTCAAAAATATCTTGGTGTAGATAAAAGTCACTCCTGGAAAAGCAATGCTTTTTAGTTTTGTTTTTTTTTAATCAATTTTGAAAGCCACGAACCTATGTCTTGTGAGCTAGCACATGGGTTATGTTTGTGGAGTATTTGGGCTGTAATGGTAAGGCCGCTGATGCTCACTGATCATTAGCACTCTGTCTTTAACCTTCAAACTGCACAGGTGTCACAGGCCCAGAGAGCTCTGAAGTGCTGCAGAAGCAGCATCTCAGGATGTGAAATGCTGCTTTGGAACTGCTGTTTTTATTTTTCTCAGTGTTTTTGGCTTTGCTTTGTCTATTTTACGAGGTAACCTGTTGCGTATGTGTACAGCAAAACGTTTGAGGCCTATTCTGAGCAGCAGCAATAGAGTTACAAGCCTGTTTCATGCTGCTTTAACATATGTCCTGAAATGGCAAGTAATCAAGTGAACAGATACTCTGTTAGTGCTCGCTTCAAAAGGAGCAGTTTGCTATTGGGTGCATCAGCTTGAGTTTTAAAGTTTTTTAATCTCAAATTTGTAAAGCTGGAACTACTTACTGCTGTTAAATCACTCCTCAGTTAAATGATTCTGTGGCAGTATTAAGCCAAGCTGGTGAATTACAGCTTTAGGGATAACCTCTATAGCAAGGTCCTAAAGGACATTAATGAGTTGATGCCAAGACATTGCTTGAAGTAATTTTTACTCTTAACTAAAAAGATCCCATGCTGAAGTTTAAAAAAGAAAATTTCTCATAAATAGAAGTGGCGGAATTCCTCTTTGTGTGATACTGTGATGATTAAAGAGTTTTGGTGTTTAAAGAAAAAAACATCTAGAGGAGTCATTCCCTGTATAGGTTCTGATTAATCTAAGAGGCAGTTTATATCAGTGCAATAATCTGTTTCCAAATCTTCAAAGTGAAAATTCAATAGAAGCTAGGAAAACAAGTGGAGGTGAATCCTAACATGTTGGACACTTTGTGCAAAATCACAGATGAGCTTATCTTGAGCTATCTTAGTATTACTGAATTTTAATATTACTGAAAATAGTACTGAAGTGCAGCTCAGTTCTATTGTGCAAAATTTCAACTGATAAACTGATAGGGTTAAAAGAAAAAAAAAATTGACCTGTTTGTGATGGAGTCCAGAGGCTTTTGTCATCCCTCACACTGAAGATGCAGGGAAACAACCCCCTGCATCTGCTGCTTGCCTCCATAAAGGGAAGGACTGGAGAACAGTGAGCAGCAGCTGTGCTGGTTGGGATTGACCTTTTTATTCACAAATGCTGCATTGCAAGATGAACATATTTGAAGAGCACAGAGAGAGGAGGGCTTTGGGGTAGGAGACTGGGAGCCAGGAGACCTGGGCTTTGTCCTGGGCTCAACCATCAGCCTCCAGCATCACTCTCAGGTAACTGCCATGCCTTCTTGATGCTCCAGTTTCCCCAGGTGTAAAGAAAAGATAATGATTTGTAAAGAATTAACTCATGTTTGCCAAGAGCCTGGATGGCAATGAATGAAAAGCCAGGCTGAAAACAAAAGGAAGCCCTGCATTGCCATGGCTTTCATGCTGCTGTGCCTCTCTGCCCGAGGAGATTTTGGCTTGTTCTTAAATATACAGCCAGAACTGGTGAAGAAGCAGCCCCACAGATCTCTGAGGGGATTCAAGCTCTGAAAGGGGTGCAGGATGCTCTGTCATGAAACTGGCCTGGCAATGATCCTTGGTAAGGACTAATGGCCCTAAAAGTCTGCTTAACTTTTCATTTCTTTTTCCCCCTTAAAAGCAAAATCCCAGATGTGGCCAGAGTGCTAAATACATCTTGAGTAATAACCTGCATTATCAGTGTGTCATGGTAAGGATCATTAAAATCACATTAAGGGCTGGCACAAGCCCATTAGAGGGCTGGGGACTGGCTGCACTTCCCACTCCCAGTTTGCAGGCTCCCACAGTGCCCAGACTCGCAGTGCAGTGCTGAAGGTTTTCAGTGAGATTCCTTTTCCTTCTGAAAAAGGAAACTAAAATCCAACTTCACATTCAGGTTTAACAGAAAGCTCTTCTGGAGCTGGTCTGTGTCACCGGTGCCATCGCCAGAGCTGGGTCACTTTGGAGCCAGTGTTAGCCCAGCAGAAAAGCTCCCCTCACCTGAAATGGGCAAACCAGGCAGCAGTTGGAAGCACAGAAATTCGTAGCATAGGTTCTCTGGTCCTGTTTTTGGTGAGACAGAGCTGAAAGCCTCATGTGCTTTTAATGCCGGGCCTCCTCTGGGGCAAGGACAGCACTGGCTGCTACTTGGAAAGTGTTTAGCACATTGCACGTGTTTGATCTCTCCGCACGGTTCAAAATGGAGCATGTTAAGGGTGAGGAAGCGTGGCCAGGCTGGCTGCCCAGGGCATGGGGAGTTGCCGGTGTCACTGTGCTCCGGGCAGGGCGGGCAGAGACCGGCCGTGCGTCGGGGCTGAGCGCCGCTTTCGGGGACGCAGCTCCTAGAAGGCTGCGGGGGCCGGGGCAGCGGCCGCCTCGCCGGTAAAAATCCTGCAGCAGGAAGCAGAGAGCCGGCAGATGGCAACGTGGAGCCGGCTGCCAGTGCACAGGGGGCAAGAATGAAATGACGGTAATAATGGAAAATTATGCGGGATAATGAACTAATTCCCTGTGCTTGGCTTTGCAAATTAATTATCTGTATATCGAGTAACAAAGAATTTTGTAGAGCCATATGCCTGAAAGCTTGTCTGCTTTCTTTTCCTGATTATATCACTTGATCTAGTAAAAGATACTACTGTCTCTTGCAACCCCGGCCTTGGATGGAGCTTGTGAACCCTTCCCAGGCAAGTAATCTCCAGCCTTTGCTCTCTGCTTTCTTGAACATAGGTCCTTCAGGAAAAACAGAAAGAATAGGAAATCATCTATAAAACCTTTCTAGATAACATGTATTCTCATTTGTTTTCCAAGGCAAAACCAAAGCTCCCCAGTTCACCAGAAACCAGAATCCTGTTATCTGTGTTGCACATCAGTATATGCTCAATAGAGGGGGATGAGCCCTGGAAGACAGACACTTTTATTGCTTTTTTTGTAATCTAGAGCAAGAATTGAACTTGAATTTTGCTTTTCAATTATCTGAATCTCTTAAAGCTGTTTCAGTGTCCCAAACCGCAATCCTCCTCTTTGCTTCACCCATCATACCACCACAAAATTGGTTATTTCCATGTCAAGGGAAGCAGTTCCTTCTGTCTATTCGTATTTGGTTTTCATCAGCTCTTTTAGTGCCTCTGGTTCTATCATCTGCACTGTGTGGAAAGCAGTAATTTGTGCTGACATGATCTAACTCCCCCGAAGAAAAAATATGTTGCATATCACCAAGTAAAGGGAGAAATTTATCTATAATTTAGACCAATAATGGGGTTTAATTCACAAAGTCTCACAGCATCTTGCACGCTGACAGACTCCGCTATCATTAGCGCTGCCTCTGTGCCATCGCGTGGATGTAATGCGTTGTGACTCGATGTAAATCGTTACGAGGACCTCGAGTTCGTAACTGCTTCTGGCGGCGGTTGTCCCCCGTGGCAGTTTCGTAGCGCTCGGGAACGCTTTGTTTCTCCCGGCGCAGCAGGGCACACGAACACGGTGGCTCTGCGTGTCGGGGTGCGGGCGCTCGCCAGCCAGGCGCAGTCCGCAGCCCGCCAAGCCCTTCGTGGTTCTGCGGGGTCGGCAGCGCCCCAGGCCTGCGCCGGTGCCGCGAGGCGCTGGAGGCTCCAGCGTGCTCCCGTTTTCCAGCGCGTGTGGAGCCCCCAGCTCCGAGGGAGCGCAGTGCGGCAGCAGCTGCGGCGTTAACCTCCCCAGGCACCGTGCTGCGCAGCTGCCCCGGGCGCCAAGAGCTGCCCGTGGGGACAGACGACCCTTGCAAGAGGTGGCTCCTTGCGTCCTCTAAGGAAATCCAAACCATAGGTACCACAGGAGTGTTTACGCCACTCCTGACATCTTAAACATACAGGGATTTCCCCCACCCTGTGCTAAGATGCGTGGCCGTAGTGTTTCTGCCACTGTCCTTCCTAGCACACAACCTTGGGTTAGTCCAGAATGGAGCTCTCAAACTTCCACCCTTGAACTAAAGACATCAACCGATGACAAATAGCTGTATCTTTAATAGCACAGTTCCACATGTTCCTTAGTTTAATTTTTAAAGGTTTGTGCATTATTTCTGGGTTTCAGCCTCCGGATGTTGTTCTGTCCTTGTCAAATACCTTTCTGCACCCTGAAATTCCCCTTATTAAACATGTTTTAGTTTCTTAGCTGTCTTTTGGAACAACAAAATGGATTCGGCTTCCTGGTGTCTCATTAATAAAGCTATTTTTTTTTTCCAGACCATAAATCATTTTCGAAGCTTTTTCTGTAATTTGTTGAGGTGCTCATAGTTCCCGTGCCCACAGGGTGAGCTCACCGCATGCTTGGGGCATTAGTGCCCTCCAAATTTGATGTGGTTTTTCCCTGCTTACAGAGAAGCATCTTTGCTTTTTTAGCTATTGGTTGATAACTCAGCTTTTGGCTTCTGGGATATTCAGTTCAGCTAGTATAGATCTACTATAGCTCATCACGTTGTATAACATATAAGGCAATATATTGCCTCTGGTTTAAGAAATTATGCTTCTATTTGAAGAGATGATGTATCTGATTTGGTGGGTAATAGATCTGATTCAGCAAGTCGCAGATCTGATTCACTGGGTCATTAGTTTGCCAGGCGAGTAGTACATGTAATGTAATTAACCAGGAATCTGGCTTCGTAGATGATCTGTTTTTTTTTTTTTTTCTCCTGAATAATTACCTTGTGTATGTGTGTGATGAATCTCTAACTGTCCATATAACCTCTATTAGGTTTGTTTTGTGACTCGTCTATCCCTGTGCACGGTCAAACACAATAGTTGCCCTGTTGTCACATAAAATACAGCAGCAGTCACTCTGAATGTGAATATGAGCTAAATATAGATATAAACTGCATTTACTTGTCAATAAAGATGGTATATTTATAGAATTCAACTGGAACATTACAATTTTTTACATGTAATTGAGAGCCTCCAGGGACTATAGTGTCTTGGATAGCTAAAAATCTATTTTGAGTTCTATCCAGTGCGATCCACACGTCCATCTGCTCCTTATTTGTGACAGCCGGAGCGTGCCAGCATGCGGGAGAACAAACGCAGTCCCCTTTTGGCTAGGACTGTGTCTGTGCCTTCCTTGGTACAGTCCCATCTGAAGCTGCAGGAGGAATTGATTTAGGGGAATTGGCATAAAAACAAACAAATCGGGCTAGATCAATGGTGAACAAATTTCTTGAAGAATTTTCTTGCTGAAAAAATTTAAAAAGATCTTGTTTTGTCATTATTCCAAACAAAATGTTTTGATTTTGAGTAGCATGTAAGCATCACGGTCTCTCCTGGAGCCATTCTGGGGAGGACGGTTTCCAGCCTCCACGGCTTTGATTTCCCAGAGCTTTTCCAATATTTGTATCCCTTTCCTTCTAATTCTTCTACTTTAAATGGCCCCTTCTATGGGTTGAAGTATGTGCAATAATTTGAAATTCAGACCTAGCTGGGGATTTATGTCTGTACCTACCGTGTGTGATATGCAAGTGCCCTAACTTGCTGTGTTTTAACTGAGCAGTTTTTCTGTATAAGTACCATTTTGTTAAGGTTTCAGTTACTCCTAAGTGCAATTAGTTTTTGTCAAATTACAGCTGCAAGAATTAGCAGCTGCTGCTGAGAGGTCCCCTTGCACCTGAAGGCAGCAGCTGATGTGATCGTGTGAGAGGTGAGCCCTGTGCCATGAGGGCCACGTGCATCGGTGTGGTGACCACGGGCACCCTCCGAGCTGCCCCGAGCCCGTCCGCGTCAGGGAATGCTCGACCGGCCTCCGCGGGAGGATGGAAGGCTCTGGATATCAAGGTGTGTGGAACAGCCTTCGAGTCAGATTGCTCCAGGGATCCGGTACCCTGGCTGAGCAAGGGCAGAGTTTCCCAGGGCGTTTTAATGCTTCATTTCTTTATAAAGGGTAGATCTATCAGGAGGAAAAATTTTAAATGGGTTCAATGCGGATGTTTTAAAAAGAAAATGGAGCGAAAGACAGCTCAGTCTGAATGTTCTCAACCATTTTATGTGCAACATTTTTAAGCATTCCCTAAAGAATATTTTACTTAAGCAAAGACACATGTGCCATAGGAAATAATAGTGCTATCCTGTTGGTTAATACCTTTTTCTTCTTCTTTTTGTAGATTTGGAGAGCAGGTAAAGCAAATCTTCCATAATTAGTGATGAGGTTCTACCCTGTCCCTGGGCAGGGAGCCTGAGAGCGTTTCCTGGGCTGTGCTGGATGTGGCCGCAGCAGCTCCCGCGCGGGGCCGCGTGGGCAGAGGCTGCTGCGCTGCAGTGCTGCGCGCTCCTGCCATGGGCCTGGGCAGTGCAGGCGCAAAGCTGCGCTTGCCAGGATAACCTTAGCATGTGCAGGGCAGAGGAGAGAGTGTGATGGCAGCCTAGGAATTTTTATCCGTTTTTTTGGACAGTAATGTGTATTTTTCTACTGAAAATTGCTTTTGAGAATTGCAGAAAACAAAGAGGAAAAAAGGTGCTTTTTTCCATTAAAAAGTAAAAAGATTTTTAACTTCACTGGATTTTTTTTGCAGAACCTCACTGAAGGCATCGTGCTCCAGCAGAAAAGTGGGCACCATCTAAAGCGGCGTCAAGAATAATCTGTGCACGAGTGGTCAGTCCTTTCTGTACATATGAAAATGCCAGGGAGATCCTGACTGGATTTGCTTCTGCTTTATGTAAGGGTGGGTGCAAAGTGTAAGGAAAAAGGTATCTAGAGCTTTAAAATAAGAGGAGACTCTGCTTAATATGTTAAATTTCAATTTCCTGTATCCTGTGCATCTAAGAACCAGAGTGAAATGGCTGCAGCAGAGAATCAGGAGCAAGATGAGAAGGGTGCTTACATTTGTTTGGATTCTTTTGCCCTGTTTTTTTTTTCTACTTTAACTGAATAATATGCACTTTAGTGAAAGGAAGCAGATGTCTCTCGTTTGGTAAAGACTCATTATCCTTCAATTTAAGGTGTGAGAATTAAAAATAAAGATGTAAATGGCCTTCCAGAGCAGTGTTAAGGGAAGCTGGCCTTAAAAAGGTATATCCTAGGCTTGAAAAACCTCCCCTGAATCTCTTGGGCATTCTTTAATTTTCACCAAAGAGAAAAAGAAAAGAAAAATAAAAAAGGAAAGAAAATAAAATAAAAGGCAGTTTTCTCCTATGCAAAGCTAAGAATGCGTTTACAAACAAGTGGGCTTGGGTATGTGTGACTGTAGTGGGTTTTTTTGGTTTGGATTTTTCCAGCTTTGGGCTCCCAACATGAGGACCAGGGAGGCTGTTGGAACTGAGCGGCTGGCCCGGGGAGGCAGAACGTGTAGATGGGGCAGCTGCAGGTCTCTGCGCTGGAGCGAAGCGGGGCAGGTCCCCCTGCTCTGGCAGCGGGTGTGCAGCCGCCGCGGCGGGGACGTGCCTGTCCGTGCACAGAGGTGTCGGCAGGAGCCGCGTGGAGGCTGGCGCCGTGACCAGTGGCTGCTGCTCTGCCCCCCGAAGAGCTGTTTCAGCCTTCCTGAGACTGAGCAAGTCTCCTGGTAAAATGGATGACTTCAGAGCACGGAATTAGCATGTGATGCCGCAGCCGGTTTTGAATTCCTGCTTTCATTCCTCTCTGGCTGAATGCTGAAAGCTACTCGCTCCGTGGTGGGTAGGGAGGGACATCACAACCTGCCACCTCCGCAGCTCGTGCGTCTGCCAGCTTCTGCTCGGAGCTCTTGCCCGCTCCCCCTGCTTGGCACTCCCCCACGCGTGTCCCTTTGCCAGGGACACTCCAGAGCCGCTCTGGGCACGGATGTGCAGTCGCTATGAAATGCTGCTTCCTGTGAAGCCAGAGCGGTGCCGACAGCTGCTGCGGGCGACGTTCCGTGGAGCGCAGCTGAAGTCTCCGTCCAGCTTGTGTGTTCTGGCACTCGCGCGTTGCCTGAGCCTGCAGGGCACTGCAGGCTGCCCAAGGTCTCTTTCCCTCTGGCTTTGCCAGAGTATTTATGATCTCCAGGTTGAGGTTCATGTTGGCTGCAGTGACCTTTTGTAAATTAATCTTCCTTATTGCCTCATTATGTGCACTTGAAAAATATTTCAATTACAGCAGATTAGCATTTTATTAGTATGATACATACCCAGGATGTTTTCGGGCAGCTGCAAAAAAGAGATGGAATCTCAAAGCAAATGGGACAGAGGATAAAATCTCTTGGTTGGAAAAGTTATGCCTGAAGCCTCCTCTGTGTTACAGTCTCTGCAGAAGATGGCTTTGAACTAGTGCAGTGCAAAACAGAAATTGTCTGTCTTGTTGCTGCTCTGGACGAATGCTCAGTAAGTGCAGGAAACGATGCTGCATTTTGAAGTGCACTTGAAAGGCTGCCTATGGGTGCAGTCAGCATTTCTGCAGCGTTGTTTCCCTAGGATGTTTGATAAAGGAAACCTCCCTGTCTCAAGGGGTTTAGTTTTACAAGGAAGCTGAGGTGCAGAGAGGCCCGTGGCAGCCTGCTCCGTAAGGGAGCTGCTCGCGGCAGCAGCAGCTGCAGGGTGGCTCCGAGCACAGCTGGAGGCCATGCGGCCCGGAGCTGCCGGGCCTCCGAGCAGAGCCACCGCGCAGCCTGCCTGGCCACGTGTTAGCACCGCAGGATGGGCTCCCGGGGAGCTGTCTCGCCCGACTGGCTTGAGGTCAGGCAGAGAATTGGCATGACCTGCTGCTGAATCCGGGCTGGTATTCACCCAGTGACTTCTGTAGGTGTGAGGTACACATCGGGAATTAATGCCAACCACATACAGTATTAGGTGAGCTGCTACTGCTCCAAACTGCAGCAGTACCGGACTGCAGAAGCTCACGTATGGCGCCTTTGGTGGCGGGAGTCCTGCAAGGAGGATCCCTTGCAGCACCAGCAGAGCTGGGCTTGCAAGGCTCTTTCCAGTGGAGGTTCCCAAAGCTTAACCCAGCTGAGCACACGCTGGGGTCTGCAAAGGTACTGGGATATCTGGAGCCTGGTCCTACTGGTGAGCGCACAGAGATGAGCTGGAGAGGCCAGGTGTTAGAGGGGGGCAGTTAGATGTGTGACATATGTGTGGGAAAAGCCTCAATCCTCCATGAAGTAAGGCGACCAAAAGTCACTGCCATTGAAGTTAAGGAACCGGGCTTCTCCTCTGCTGCGGCCCTGGTTGCATTTGCTTTTTAGTATTTAGTATTTGTACCCCCCACCCCTTCTTTTTTGTTGTTGTTTTTGGTGTCAGAACTGTTACGGTGCTGAATCTTCTTTTCCCCACTTCTGTCTCTCAGCTCTACTGGCATCGGCTCATTCCTGTGTCCTCGGGAGCAAACCCTCCCCAGGATCCCTTTCACAGTTTAGTTCAGGCGGGTTCCTTTCCTTCCCTCTCCTCTTCTCCAGTTTCACTCTTCGCACCTCCTTGCTCTTCCCCCCGCTTTTACCCACCTCCTCTTCCTCGCTTCACACACCAGCTGTGTTCACCTCCAATTTTATCGTGCAAGTTGGAAACGCGTGAAACTGCTTCCCTGGCGCTGTTGCTGTGTGCGTGTGTCCGCGTGCTCCTAGCTGCCTGGAGGGCCGGTGCTGGCAAACCCGGGAGTCTCCATTTTGGGGCTGCGTGTCGGGGAGCAGCACTAGTGCGGCTGGGCGCAGGGGACGATGGCTCAGCACCTAGAGGTGGCTGCCGGGCCAGCTGTGAGCCCTGCGGGAAGGGCTGCTGCCCCGTTGCAGCTCGAGGCGGTGCAGCGCTCACCTCGTTCTGTGCTTGCTGCGGGATGGACTCCTTGGGGCCTGCACGTCGGGGCGAGTCCTGTCCTGCGCTGCTCCTGCTCTGCTTCCATTTGACCATGTTTCATCTTGCAGCAATTAGCCTGGGAAAGATTATTTCCTGCCAGTTGTTTATTGATGATTTAATTAATAGTAGTAATTCAAATAACAGAAAAAAATGGAATGGCTGAAAGGCCAGACTGTTCTTATCACCATTTTATTACCTCTGTGAGAAGATGTTTGGCTGTGTAACAGGCTTCAGCAGTGATTAGAGAACAGGCTCCTGATGCAGGTAGGAGCATCCTGAGTGAGCCCCAGCCTCGCTGGAGCTTGTGGTGAGGTGCAGCTGGGAAGGACCTCGTGGCTCTGCGTGGTTTCCTCGAGCTGTTCCTCTGCACCAAAGGTTCTGCTGGTGCCTGGCCCTGCGGGGCAGGGGAGCACCCTGTGCCACAGGCTTTGCTGCTGGCACTTGGCATGGCCCTGCCTGGGGACAGCCCGTCCCTTGCCCTGTCCCTGCTTTACTGCGTGCTTCTCTGCTTCCTCTTTGTGTCCTCTGTCTGTGCTTTTCCCACCATCTCCCTCTTCCTTTTTCTATTCCCAGTCTACTGCCTGCATAGACTCCAAATAATACAGCAAGGGCACAGTTTTGTTATAGCTTATTCCTGTTTTTGTTTGTTTGTTTGTTTGTTTTTAGTTCTTTGGTGCCTTGCATATAATAAATGGAAAGCGAACACCATACAGAAAAATAAGATTGTATGTCTGCCAGAACTAGCAAATAATTCATGACCAAGGTAATACCCATGACAACTAATGTCTTGCATTTATTATGGATTCCCTATCAAGTAGATGGTCCCTGTTTTTCATAACAAATTAACTTGAATTATAACTCTCTTCTTTTGTTCATGTGCCAGCTTTTAGTTTGAGCTTCGCTTGCCCAGGGTATTCAATACTTTTCCAGTAGTTTTAGAAGTACTTTTAGAAAGTTTTCTGGTGGTGCCTTCTCCAGGCTAGGATTATGCAAAGGACCTTTTCTGCTGCCTGGAAGGGGCTATTTACAGCAGCTGAAATATCAAGACAATGAGATAGAGTTTTAAATAAGATGTTTTATTTTGAGGGACAGGAATGGAAAATCCAATGAAAAAGTCTGATTTTGTATTGGAAATCAGCTTGGAGGCTTTGCAGTCCTTTCTGCAGAATGTGTTCTGTCACAGTGTGACCAGTTTCTGAGGCTTTAACAGAAAACTCGGAGACAGACTGAGGAACAGAATAACAAATGTGAGTGCTGGGCAGCGTCCCCTGCAGCAACTGTATTTTTGGAGGCCTGTCATGGCAAGGCCAAATATTCTGCTTGATGAGTCTGTGTCAAACTGGTAGAAAGGAGGGGAATATATTTTTACTAAGGGGAAAATACCCAGGGAGGGAAGGTTGCAAACTGGACAAAGACTAATTGGCAACTTACTGCACTTGGCCTGTACAACTCGGCTAATCTGTGCAGAAATTCAAAGCGAGAGTCCTTTCTTCTCCCCATCGGGCTTTCCCCGTCCTCGTGGTGCAGAGGGAGAGCACAGACAAGAGCTGTGCTTGGTGTGGGTTGGCTCCTGCTGTGATGAGGAGAGTTGCAAGCTGTGCTCCCCGTGCGCCTTTAATTCTTCCTGCGGCTCCACGGGAAACGAGAGCACTTTCTTTCCTAGCGCTTGGGATATTGCAGGAGAGGATAATTACTCCTCTCCTCGTGATCTCCAGCGTAGCAGGAAAGCTCCCCCTCAACATCCTGCCCTCTGAATAATACCTAGCTGAGGTGATTTCCACAAACATTCATTGATTTCAGATTTAGGAAGAGTGCCAAAGGAGGGAGCTTTAGACCCCTTGTTGTGCTGGGGCTGGTTTTGTGCTGTCATCTCCCTGCCAGGCTGCCGCTGCAGCAGCGTTAAGTGCCTTAAATCCTAGCCTGTCTCCTTGGGATGCAGACCTGCGTGAGAAATCTGCTCAGGGCTGTCACTTGGTTTATCTAGATAACCAGCAGTGATGTTTTGAAGCCTGCCTTACTGGATTTTCTTTGTCTCATGCTGTCTTTTCTTTGGAGTCTGATAAATGTGTATAATAAGGCAAATATTTTAGGCATGTTTGAAAGCCAGGGAGATTGTTCTTGGGCAATAAAGTTCTTGGGCATGGTAGTATTGTGTACATAGGAGGGCAATGCAGCTGGGGATGCCATTCCAGGCAGTTTTGGGGAAGGGCTGGGTAAAAATGCTTTGTGGATAGAGACAAGAGAAAATCATTCCTTCCCTAAAAACTTGGCTGGATTAATTTCTGTGCTTCCCATGTCCCAGTTGAAGTCTAAGGGCATGCCTACATCAGGAGGTAGGGAGCCAGCCTTTATGAGCTGCAGAGCCACCTGCAAGCTACGTTATTTGTAATCTCCCTGGATCCGGGAGTGTGCGTGCGCGTGCCGCCGCACGGCTCCCCTGCACGCCGCCGTTATTCCTGCCAGCTGGAGCGGCGCTTCGGAGTTGTCATTAGGCTACGCGTTTTATCCGTGATAAAATTCCACTGAGGGCAATGAAGAGATGAGTCTGGATTTCTGGAAATGTATTTTCTGTCTAGCCTGCCTGTATTAATTTCTTCCCCCTGCCTTTGTCCATGACCTCACTCAAAAACAGCATGGTTAAGCCAGGAGTGTTCTGGGACACTGAAAAAGTTGTTTGGTGGGTGTTTTTTTCCCCACATTGTCTAAGTACTAAGCCAAATTATTTGGATAAGATAACTGAGAGGAAGAAAGTCTATTTCTAGAAGGTGTTTTCTCCCTACACCCCTGACTTTTATGCACTCTTTTGCTCTTAACTGGAATCAGCATGTTTAGCACATCTAAGCTTTTTAATCTATTCCAATTACAAAGATTTGAAGTAGTATCCAAAAAAGTGCTGATCCCGTCAGGGTGGCGCTTGCGCACTCAGCACTCTGTCATGGCTCTGCCTGCCAGCACCTTGTGTGCTCTTCATCTCTCCTCTATATCCCAAGGCCTGGCTGGAGGAGAAGCCCAGCAGGCTGGTGCCCACAGATGAACCACACAGGAGCCCTGGCTCTTTTTGCACATGGGTCATTCTTTTTTCTCCTCTTTTTTTTTCCTAACAAAACTGTGGGTGCAGTTGGGGCAATTGCTTTGGAGCAATTGCTTTCCCCATGTTTCTCTGTGTGTGAGTTTTTTTTTATTATTTTTTAATTCCCATTCTTCTGCTTAATTTTCACTTCTAGCTGGACAAACCCTCAGCATGAGCTGATTGACAAAATATTTGTTAGACTGACTGAAATAGAGATGCTGCATTTCCCCTGGTCCTGGCCATATTTAAGAAGAGATGGGGCAAACCCAGAGATCTAAATGTGTTTTGATGCTCCAGGACATTCTCACCTTTGCAAAAAGGATTTTACTGTAGATGTCCAGTGCTGGTTCGAACATATTTTACAGGGCAGGAGGGAGTATCTGGGGCAGTCTCTCCTGTTATCTTTCTAACATATCCATAGAATTCCAGAGAACTGTACTTGGTGATTTGGTTTTAAGAGGGAAAAATTATTAGCGAGTCATAAATGTTTCCGAGTTCGGGGTTAGCTTTGCTGGCACAATTAGCTCCTCTCTGCCTCTCCTGCCTTCGCTGCGAGCTCTGGCGTGGCTGGAGGCACCGGCAGAGGCTGGAGCCCCTCTGCTTTGTTTCACAGCTGCGGGGCGAGCGCAGGCTCAGCAGCAGCTCTGTGAAGGGGCAGACAGAATAGGGTAGGAAAAGCTCGGTGGGGTTTTCTTTTCTTTGCCCTAAAGGCATGGCCAAAAATCTCCCCAGAACATCACCCGTCTGCAGTCCGTCCCACGCGCATGTGTGTGTGCAGGCATCGGCAGCCCTGGTGCACAAACAAAAGGAGCAAAAATCAATATGTGCTGCTGACATTAGGTGGATAATGGTGGGTTGGACCTTTGGTGCTAGGGTCAGTTCTCTAGTGCGTAGTGAGCAGAGCTGTTCTTAGTGCTTTGGAGCAGTAAAAAATGATTAATAAATAAATACCTACGCCTTTTCTGTTCTACCTTTCTTGAAAGGCATGCTCTTACAGATCCTGCTATCCCAGAGGCCTTTAAGAAGATGGATGCAGTGAGTGTTATTGTGACCTTTGCTTAAATTTAGTTTCTTTTACCCCTTCCTGTCCCAGCATGGCTGGTACAACTCAACTGTCAGACTGTCCTTGTAAGAGCTGAGATGCAGGAATTGACACCACGAAAGTAATAACAATTGGACTGGAAAGCTTATGTTTGTGTAGCAAATGCAGAATCAAAGCAAAGGGGCTTTGAAAATGTGTTTCCGTGTTTTGGGACTCCAGCCTTGCTCTGATAATAGAATTATTCAAAAAATCAGGTTGTGCTTTTGGGATGCCTGGGACTTCCAGAGCGCTGGTTGCTGAGTTGCTGAATGATGGAAACAGGGAAGCTTCCTCACCTTGCAAACCCATTTAGCTGGTAGGAGACTGCCCTGTTTTTCAGGATTTAAATGCACAACATGAAAGGGGCCTGCTCCCTGGGTGCCAGCCTGTAGATAAACCAGCGCAGGCCACATAATACCCATCAATATAAAACAGTTTAACAAAATAAGTCTGTTCACAGGCGACAGGTACTTTTTGCCTATAGTAGCAGTATGCAGCAGGCATTCCCCCATGATAGACGTGACTCTCCCTGTAGCATGGGTCTATGTGAAAGTCCCAGGAACAGCAAACTAAGGTTGGGTTTTCTTATTTACTTGTTCCTCTTCAACCCTTTGTGTTCTGATGGGCTCGGAGGGGCTCTTGCACCCCTGGCTTGGCGTTAGTCCCAGCTAAGGGCACCGCTGTCCTCCGGCCACAGCCAGCGGAGCAAGCGCCACTGCCCTGGCACGTGGTGGCAGGAGCGAGGTCAGCGGGGCCCTTGAGCTGAGTTTTACCTTCATTCATCGTAACCAGCCCCAGGCTGTAGGCAGGAAACGTGGCTAGACACGGATAAGAGCAACCGTGTGGAGCAACCAGGGGCTCCCAAGGCGAACGCCCAGTGTCCGCAGCTGCTGATACGTAAGTTCCTTAGAGAAAAGTGCAGGAAACAGGAGCACTTGAAAGCGGGTGTGTTAGAGATCTCTGCAGGGGCAAACCCGTGTCTCTTCCTTGGTGATAATTCCCGTCATTCAAGCTGCCTTTTTGCTACATCCAAATATCGAGCTAATGTTTTCACAGACCCACTCATGATGACTCTAGCATTAGTTTTTTTTGAGGAATAGTAACTAATTTAGTCTATTGCTGTGTATATACATAATCAGCCTTGTTTTACCCTTGTGAGTGTTCTTTGGTTTTAAAAACACTGAATTTGAATGCCCAGTCATGTAGTGTTGAGTGAACTCTCTGAAGCTCTTTGCGGTTAGATTTAGATTCAACTTCTAAAATAATTTTGTACATTTACCAAACCAATCAAGCAAGCTCCCTCCTCCAGTTGCTCAGTCGTGTGACTGCAAGGCAGTGTAGCTCTGCCAGCTTTGGACATAAATGCAGACGTTATGTAGAGCAAGTACTTTTTTTTTTTTTTTTTCCCCTTTTTGGATCCATGACTTTACTTCAGCATTGAACCACAGCTATCTAATCTAAATATTGTGTCAGGTTGTAGCAGCAAGTAGGGAAGTGGTAATAGCTGCCCTGTAGTTATTTCTGGTGCTAAAATCCATCCCCAGGAATGGTGCTGGGAGAACAACCACCAATGAGTCTCTTAGGGTGAACTCACTATCTGAAGTAGTTTTAAATCCTGTATGAAAAGTATAAAAGAGGCTTGATTAAATCATAAAGCAAGCAAAGTCTCCTTTTTCTAATGATACCATAAAACATCAGAGTAATAAAGCATTAATACCAACTTGCTGATGGACGGTCACCTCTAGATGGTTTCAGTATGTACAGGAGTTGCATGAAAAAGGGGAATGAATTTCTTTAGAGGGAGCTGGGCTCTTCACAGGAGAAAGTCACAGGTTGAAAAGCAGGATGTTGTGGCCGTAGCAGGGCCAGGAGGGGTGGTTGGCAGCAGCGAGTCCGTCCGTGTCTGCTCGACGCGGGGCCCGAGCCGCGGCCCAGGCTGTGGGGCTGGTGCTCTAACGCGCCGGCTCAGCTCTGTCCTTTCCAAGTCAGTGGCCCTTTAATAGGAGTTCTCAGTGTCTCCTTTCCAGCATGTCCCCAGGGAAAACAAGCTGAGGGAAACAGAAGAGAACCTGACAGCTTGAATTCACCCTTAGGTACCGATTGTGTTTGTGGATTTCCACGTCACGCACAGAAGTGCTGTGGAGCGACTCAATTCTCCCTCATGAAGTTAACGTGCTGCATGGCCGGGGCTGCCTGTGCAAAGCGCTCCCAGGGAGCGCTGAAGGACACGGAGCAGTGCGCTCAGTTTTCCCCTGCTCTTTGCCTTTTGAAGCAGGGCTTGGGTTTTGCCTCCCGGCTCTGGAGCCAACCCAAGTCACTGCCCGCCCAGTGGCTGTCTGAGCCGTTCAAGACAACGTGTTTTTTCTGGCTGCTTCACAGCTGGTGCCTTTCCGGATGAGGGCAGAGGATGGTGGTGACCTGGTGAGACCTCAGTAAAGCTCCTGCGTGAGGACCTTGCGCAAACCATGCGCCTGCTTGTACGGGGCAGCGAGCGCTGCAGCCTGCTGGGGGAGGAAGCCGTGGTTTAGGAGTCAGCGTAAGCAAGGACATTATCCCTGTGACGTAACATGGGCTACAGTTTATTGTTATGGCTAAGTCGCAACCATCTCGTGGCAGCTTGCCCTGGGCTGTGGCAGTGAATTCCCACAAGCACTAAAGTGGTTGCATCCCGCTCCGCTGCTCCTGAGTGTCCTCGGCCTGCAGCATCGCTGCGAGCGGGAGCCGCCGGGGCAGCACAGAGGTGGCAGTAGGAGCGGGCTGGGGATCGACCCCCTTTTCCTGGCCTCACATAGGAAAG
>NW_010578864.1:8281-20862 GCF_000705375.1 Tinamus guttatus | reverse complement strand
TCCCTCTGGATGGCAGTGCAGCCCTCTGGGGTATCAGCTACTCCTCCCCGTTTGGTATCATCAGCAAACTTGCTGAGGGAGCACTCTGTGCCTTCATCCAGGTCATTGATGAATAAATTGAACAGGACTGGACCAAGGACTGACCCCTGGGGGACCCCACTAGCCGCAGGCCTCCAACTAGACTCTGCACTGCTGATCACCACTCTCTGGGCCCTGCCATCCGGCCAGTTCCTAATCCATCTCACTGTGCACTCATCTATCCCACACTTCCGGAGCTTGCCCAGGAGGATGTTGTGAGGGACGGTGTCAAAAGCCTTGGTGAAGTCGAGATAGACGACATCCACCGCTCTCCCCTCGTCTATCCAGCCGGTCATTTCATCATAGAAGGCTATCACGTTAGTCAGGCAAGATTTTCCCTTGGTGAATCCATGCTGACTACTCTTGAGCACCTTCTTGTCCTCCATGTGCCTGGAGACAACAGCCAGTATGAGCCGTTCCATCACTTTTCCGGGGACGGAGGTGAGGCTGACTGGCCTGTAGTTGCCTGGGTCCTCCTTCTTGCCTTTTTTGAAGACTGGCGTGACATTGGCGTGACAAGAGATTGTTGGGAAGTACTAGGAAACTAGATTTAGTGCTATTAAAAAAAAAAAAAAAAGTACGCCTGATAGGTGGTGTAATTTGCAGAACGGTGGTCCGATCCCAAGTGGAAATCCAAGTGGAATGATGGGTGCTCATGAAGGTGCAAGACTGTCTGCTCTAATGATGATGGAGTTACGTTTTATCCCCATACTTTGTGGTTGAGGGTACAGGATTGCAAGGAAGCATTAAAATTCATTGAAAGAAATGAATACTCGTCCTTTCTCTAGTTCAGCATCATTCAACTCTCCCACAGTTAGAGGATTTTCAAAGGTTTTTTTTTCCTTCTACTTCTCCCTGTGTAATGTGCTAAAGAGATGAGATTTCTCTGTTGACCCAGATCCTTCTCTTTGTTGTGTGTTTAAAACGCTCACCAGAACTGCTAATTTTGTTGGCCCAAGGCCTGAGACCTGTTGAGGTCTGGCTAATAAATAATAATAAAAGTCTGGCTCAGTTTGCACATTAAATGCAGATCTCTGTGGTCGTGATCTCCTCGAGTTCTTGGAGTTACAAACCACATTTCCGTGGCAGGAGGGAGATCATTCCTTAGGCTTTGTTGATCCATTTCCTACACTGTGCATGGAGACCAGCCTGTGCGCTTCCCCCTCGCTCCCATCTTGGCCAACCTCGCTGCCCCAAATGCTGCTGCGTTCCGAGTCGCCAGGCCAGGCTCCGGGTCCTTCCAGGGCTTTTACCCAGCCAGGCTCAGCTTTGGGACCCGGTAAGAAGACGAAGATGCTGTAAGCGGCTGAGCGAGGGTTCCAGAGCTTGGAGACTGTCAGGTCTTCTTGTTACATTAGTGTTGCTCCTGGCCAGCTCTGTGAGCGGTTCCACAATTTTAATTCATGTGAGTTTTGTCTATACTCTGTCCTGAGCTTCCCATAGTTATTCCGGCATCTTCAAGCATCCACCCTTCCTTTCTCCCTTATGTTGCCCAGGAGGTTGCAGAGCTGAGGCACAGGCTGGGCGAAGCTCTGAGCGAACGCAGTGCTCAGCTACATGGGGTGGTTGCCGTTTTGGTGGTGCCTCGAGGCATCGACCCCAACCCACCTGTTCCAGAGATCATCTAGTCCAACCCCCCTGCTCAGGCAGGGACACCTCGAGCACGTGGCACAGGGTTGTGTCCAGGGGGGTGTTGAAGATCTCTAGAGAAGGAGACTCCACAACCTCTCTGGGCAGCCTGTTCCAGTGCTCTGTCACCCTCACTGCTAAAGAGAGGTAGTTTACAAGGGAAGGGAGAGAGCAGAAGTGAGATTTTGTTGCCTCCTTCTCACCTATAGCTCAGAATCAGGACTTAACCATGAGTCTAGTCTATTTTACACGATTTGACTGGTATTCATGCTCTATGAAAGGCGTCACCTGCGTACTCTGTGTATTTATAGCTTAAAGTTAGGTAAAGTGCTGAGTTTTAATATTGCCCTTTGCTGGCGGGAGGAACATGCCCACCTGGACTCTCCTGCCTAGGGAGGTGTCACTCGCAGGTTGGCACCCAATTTCATACCCTGCAATTGCATATAGACCTAAGCTCATTTTTTTCCTTGAGGACAACTCATTTTTAATCTCTTACAGTGTAAGCTCAAAATAAAAATAACAGTTTTAAATGCCAGAGCTCCTATTGCAAAGTCACTGAGTGAAGGGCTGTCGTGTTACATTAAGAGCGCAGTTATCGCACCTGATTACTTCATATAGTATATTTGCCAGTCTGTCTGCTGTGTAATCGTGAGGAATGCCTCGACTTAAGAAGAGCTGTGCATAAACAAGTTGTGAAGGAGTCAGGGAGACAGCTGAAAGTTCCTGCCGTGGTGAGGGGGAAGGCCATATCAGCTGTTGTATATTGAAGATATGGACCAGCATCGGTGAAAGCTTTAAAGTGCCCAGACACAAAACCAACTCACGCAGTAACACTGGCTGCTGCCTAGGCCTGGGTTGGTTGAGTTAGTTTAGGCAAATACCGGTACGTGGCATCGCCTGAAGTGCGGTGGTGTGTTTTGCTGTAAAGATGAGTTGGCGGTGTAGCTGTCTGGCCTTGCGCTGGTTGTGAAATCCTGATGTTTTGGGGAGCTTTCCCACTTTGGCTACTCTGAGGCAGCTCTTCAGAAGTCGCTGTCTGTGAAACCTGCGTGCTCTGCTTCTCATACACGCTAAGGGGCTTTGGGTTTGTGCAGAGCCCTGAAGCATGTGTAATATGTACACTCGCTGGCAGCTGCCTCTGCTCTGCCTGCATAGAACCCACCCCATAATTTTTTCAAACAGCTTGAGCAATTTGGAATTACATCAGGTGAGGGAGCAACAGCCACTTATCTTGTGCACCTAAATCATTGCCAAGGCACTCGGTCATATAATTGTCCCTTTAAAACCTGGTGGCAGACACACTGCTTCTCCTCCAGGAGCCCTTAGAAATCCTTCCTATTTCTTTCTCATAGCCATAGTTCATTTTTCTATCTTCTTTTTAGCTCACTAGGTCTTCACCTTGCTGCCAAAAGTTTCTTTTTTGTCTCCCTCTCCTGTCACTAGCTGGTGTTTCCATCTGTTGAAGGATTTTAAGCCAGTGACGGCCGCGGCCCTGCTCTGCGGATGGCAGCCCCGCCGGGCTGCCCCACGAGGAGACGCGGCGCTACCGGCCGCCCGGCCCGTTCCTTGGCCCCCCGTGTGTGGAAGGCAGCAGTAGCAGCTGCTGGCGGACGGCAGCTGCACGTGTGCCTCGGTGGTGGCACCGGCAAAAACCTGGTGCTTCGTGCCCTGCCCCTGTCCGCTGGACTGAGCCCCACAAAGCCCCAGATTTTGTTCAGGAATGAAATCCTCTGGTGTGTGGTGCGGCCTGTTGTCCGTTTCCTTCCCCAGCAGCGATGCTATGGGGGCCGAGCAGAGCTGGT
Organism: Tinamus guttatus; assembly: GCF_000705375.1. The sequence continues at coordinate 17,353 of NW_010578864.1, read as the reverse complement.
CCAGCTCTCCCCAGCGCTGGCTGGAGCTGAGGATGGTGGGGATTGAACCTGATGCCGTAGTCTGGGCAATTTGTCCTTATTTTACAAGTGGTTTAGCCAGAAGTGGTGGAAAATAGCATAGCATACTGTACCTCAGCTTATTGGAAGAACAGGGAAGCTAAGGCAACGATTTGTAAGCACTTTTGCCTACGTTTGGCCTTCTAAATGCAGATTCAAGCACCCGACTCACCATCTGCATTATCTAAGCTGTATTTTTACCTGCACTGAACTTGATCTACAGCTATTCACCTATGCCAGAGGGCAGAATTTGACCCATTGCCTAAAATGCTTGAGAAGAGCTCATGGAAAATGCCTAGTGATACGTATGAAAAAAAACAGTTCTGCTTCTGTTTTGTGTTTTGTTGCATTAGGGAAGTTTTTCCTTCAAGCAAAGGGATCAACCTCAGTTTTGTTGCAAATTCCCTATTTGAGATCTCCTTTCAGAATTGCGGCCAAAACTTCTGTTCTGCATTAGCATTCACCTCTGATATATAAGATTTTCTTAATGATGTGAGATAAAAGTAAGAATAATAGGTTAGACTGATATTTGCAAGGTCGTAGCACTGAGACACCAGCCTGGGAACAGTAAGACAGAAGCCCAAGAGCTGTGTGAGAGTGTTTGCTCTGCACATGCCCTGGCATTCTTCTAGCTCGCTCAAGTCACTGTGTAAACGAGGAGCTCCCAGAGCTTCAGCAGTAAATAGTGAAACTGCAAAGAGCACCAAAATCAGGAGACAGACTGTTCTCTCACTGTGTAATATAAGAGGAGTATTTAGGATTGTGCGGCTGCTCGGCGGGCTTGCACAGCGCAGTGGGTAGGGAGGTCTCCTCGCAGGCCAGGCTTACAGTCAAACCCGCCTTTTTGTTCTGGTGACTCCTCCATGCCTGCCCAGGGCTCTTACCGACCAGCTGCTTGTATGGGATGTGGGGCAAAGTCATCTCTCTGTTTTGGGATCAGATTCTGTTCTGATCTCCTCCTCTCAGGCCTCTGCAGCCTAGGAAAGTTCTTTTCTTTTAAGGCCTCTTCTTAAAGCTCTTTTCTCTGTTGCCCTATTTTCCATTTTTATCCAGAAGGTATTGATTCTCTGCTTGCTCGCAACAATACCAATACTTTGCACCAGCATCCTGCCTCTGTTTTCACATCCCAGGCTGCTCCACATTTATAACCACCCCTCAGAGCTATAAATATTTTTCTCTGACACATATCCACTCTACCAAAGGCATTTATGAGCTATCTCCATGGTTAACCCTCCTCTCTTCTGCAAGAAATTTTCCTCCTTCCCTTTTAAGAAGTTGAAAATAAAAAGCCTTTGAGGTCATTGGAAACTGGTTCATTTCCTAAATCACCTCCAATATTTATTGCTTAGGCCTTTGCAGTGCACTGTCTGTCTTTTATCCACACTAGAATATTTGTCATGTTAGTTGTCTGTCTCTTCTCAAGTGTCTCTAATGAATGTAATGTGCTTTATAATTTGCTTTTAGACATCCAGATAAGTGATCTTACTCTTTCTGCCCTTGACACGTCCTTCTGAGTGCGCTGTCTTGGCCGCCCAGCCTAAAGCAGCGGACAGGCACAACACAGAATAGCTGAGCTCTGCTGTCACACTTCCCATCGCATCGCAGCCGTGTCCAGAAGCCACACTGTGACCTTGGATGCCTTTCCCATGAGGAGGAGCCTTGTTCAGAGGAGCTGGTGACCTGCGGAAGGGAGGGGGCCAGCACATGAGGATAGAAAGGAGGCACCGCTGGGCTCTTGGCTCACCTGGGCTCTTGCAGCGGTGCCGGGTCCCGCACGCAGGGCCTCTGCTGAGAGGAGCTGGTGACCTGCGGAAGGGAGAAGGCCAGCACATGAGGAGAAAGGAGGCACCACTGGGCTCTTGGCTCACCTGGGCCCTTGCAGCGGTGCCGGGTCCTGCACGCAGGGCCTCTGCCAGAGCTGGTCCCAGGCATTTCTCACCAGTAAGTGTTTCACCACGTTGACCCCAGCATGGTCTGCACCCCGTGAGTATTTCAAAGGTAAAGCACTCAGGTGGCTTCTCCTCTGCTGAAAGCATGGCTGGCGAAGAAGTGCAGTGGCAAAGAAGCCAAGAAAGGTGACCAGAAAGATCTGCAGTATTGCTTGGGAGACAGGTTTTCTCAATATCATTTAGTGAGGTAGGCTAGTGCTTAAAAGCACAAGACCTAAAAGCCTTTTCTTTGTCTTTTGCTACCATCCTTTTGATTTACTGTGCTGAAAAGCAGATCTAACATGGAGCTAAGTATGTGCACACGGATGCTTGCCAGTGGCTCTGATGGAGACGGAAGGAAGGCCGTTGACATAAGCCCATATTTTGCATCACATTTGGGGTATCACTGTCTTGGTGCTGTCGTCGGAGGGAATGTGCAAGAGACAAGGATGCACTCTTGTGGCTGCCAGGCGCTCTGCGGGAGAGCTGAAACCCCCCTCTTCATGCCTCGGGTCTTGAATACTTCCCCTCAGATCAGCAAAAGAGGTGAGTCTGCAGAGAGGGAACCTGCGAGCTTCGCTGCAGCCGGACGGTGCTGTGTAGGCTGCAGGAAGTCGCTGGAGCTTGGGCTTGCCCTGCTGCAGGGCACGTTTGTGCTGTTGTCCTGAGCTTCATGTGCTGTTGGGTGTGCGCTGGAGCTCCGTGCCCAAACAGCCAAACAGCTGGTTTGCTCCTGCCTGTGACTTGCAGGAGGGGAGCTGCGAAGGGCAGAGAGCAGCGCAACCGATGAGGAGGGTCCCCCATCTCCTCTCTGCTGTTTAGGGCCCCAGAACTGCAGTTACATCAGTAACGATTCCTTGTGGAGGGAGACTGGGCCATTTGGGGACTGTTGCTGTAAGGTGCTGATGCACAAAACGTTTGAGATGAGACCCAGTTAGGGCACGGGCAGAATGTTTTCCAGACATTTCTTACCACAGTCAGTGAAAGAAGCAGGAAGGAACACACAATGCACAGCTAAGGCAATAACACAAAAGGTTAATATCTCACAAATGTGTTAAGAGATGGGGTCTCACACACAGCCAAGCTGTAGCAGGTACAAGGGCCCACATTTTGTTTAACACGGAGGCCATTTGGATCCCTGGGGCTAGACAAAAGGCCAAGAAGGGGTAGAAATGTCACTGGAGGTTGAGTAACAAATGTGGTGGGCACCTTTGATGATCCCAATTTAATAGAGGAGACAGAACATTCACACAGGCTCTTTCAATCTGTGCATTTAATATATTGACATACGTGGACAATCTGCTCTAGGTGAGCAGATGATCTCAGAGGTGCCTCCCAGTCCCAGCTGTTCTGTGTCTCTGCCCAGGAACAGTTGATCAAGATCTGTTCAGTGTTTCCAGCATTCCTAGTTGAAGACAAGCTAGGGAAAAGCGAAGTAAACAAATTTCAAAGGAGGAAGAAGTCATGAGAATTAGTGAGAGTTTCTACTTCTGCAAACTCTGCCTTGTTTCTCTGTGACAAACACGCAGTTTAATCAAATGCAAGAGCTCAGCTTTGGAACTTGGGAGTAGGAACATGTTTTCCACTCAAAGCACTGAACTGTGACCATTGCCAGTGGATCTTCCCTGGATGCTGTGCGGGAAGCGGTGCCCTGTGCTGCGTGCGCACGGTGAACCCTTCACCGCAGCTCCCCACAGCTTCACCCCAAGCCACGTCCCCAGCCCTGCCTGTCTGAACCAAAGCAAACAACGCGAAACCTGGCAAACAGATTTCTAAACACTTGTTCAGAATATATGTTTTTTTTTTTTTTTAAGATTTAAAATTAAATGAAATTATAGGGGACCTTTAATCCTGTGCTGGAAATACCATATTATTTTTCCCATACACTGAACAAGAAAATCAAGGTGACTTAAGCTAATAGAAGCAGTTGTCAAGAAATTGTATGCTTTGCTTGAACTTCATAGTTCACTTGAATTCAAGATATATCACCCAAATTACCATATGAGCTTACCAGAAGAAGAGTAGAACCCTTCAGTGATGATTCCTTGTGAGCTGCCATAGAAAGTCCAGTTTTTGTATCTTCTGAATGAACACAAACCCAGGGAAGCTGCAGTGATTTAACCAAAATGCTCCAGTTCTACCTCATTGATACTGACTCCTCATGCTGAGCTACCTGCCGAAGAGCGTAGTGCTTGCACAGCCTTCTGAAAACCAACCCAGATGTCTTAAGAATATTAAGAATATGCTCTTAAATTTTAGACATCAATATATTCTGAAAATTTTAGACATCAATACTTCCTTTTTGCACTAATGCCTTATAGCTTTTCAGAATATGTCAAAAGGAATTTGGGAAACAAAAACACCCATTTAATCCAACCTGGAAGTGTGTTCTCTGCCCATGTTCCTCATGAGACCAGCTGCCCGCAGTCCCCTGGGAGGGAGTCCCAACCCCTGGCTTGCAGGCCGGGATCAGCGGGCCCCAGCTGGGATTTGCTTGGAAAACTGTTCCTCGCTCGCCATCTCCTGGTCTGCTCTTCTGGAAGCTCTGCATATGCTGTATGGACTCTTTTTAATAAAGGGTGACTAACGTTAACACAAAGGAGTTTAATGAAGGTATGTCTCCACAATTTTCCTGCTGGATTTCCTTGTAGCTTCCTCCGTCCCAGGTGTCTCGAGCCGATGGGAACCAGGAGTCCAGAGTAGGAGTCTTTTTACGGGGGGATTCAGATCTTGCCTTTGGGGACTGCAGGGGACTGCAGTTAGGGACTGCCCCTAACTGATCGAACACCTTAGAGAAGAATTAAAGATATGATTAGTGAAGCACTAATTACTGAATGCCTGGGAAAACAGTGCCATGTTTCTTCTATGTGCATTTTTTCCTTTGTAAAAAGAAGAGCCACAGGTTATTGCATACCCTGTTGAGTAGCTTGTTGGTTTAAAAAGAAGGCAAGTAAGTACTAAACAGAAATAATGTTTCTCTCTGACTTTTCTATGCTCCAGCCATCATTTAGTCCGTGGAGATGACGTGGTGTTTCCTCAGCTGCTTTTGGAATTGCTGCAGACTGGGGTTGTTGGGGGGCTTGTGCTCTTGCCTTTGGTTGCAAGAGGAGGCTGTGCCTCCTCCACCTAAAGAGGGGCAGGCCACTTGAAATGCAATTGCTTTTAAAAAGTTTAAGGAGTTCTTGGTACTGCACACCCCCCACCAGCTGCTTTGGGCAGATTATAGTCACATTTTTCTTTTTTCTTTTTTTTTTTTAAATGTTTTTCTCTTCTGTGCTGGGCTTTAAAAACACCATGCAAGGGAAGAGGATTGATGGACTTGGGGGAAGTCCTAGGCTCTGGGGACACCCCAGTTTTGAGCTCGGAGTGCCCGAGAGCCCTGTCACCAGGGCTGAGATGCAGCTCTGCAGCTGATGCAGGGCGTTCCAGGTGCCACCCTGGTATCCCAGGGTGAAAAAGCCTTGGAAACCCTCCTTCAGGATATGTATTTTCAGATCCCACCTGAGATCTTATTCAGAGAAAGCGATTAAAAATGCAGACAAGTGGAAGCCCCTCCAAAATGTATGTTATTTGCTCTCTGCTAGGGGGGAGATTGAACCTGCCTCTGTCAGAAGGGGTGGGTTATGCTCAGCCTTTTCTGTGGGGACAAGCAGCCTCGCGGTCGGGTTCCCCCTCTGACCCGGGTCACAGCAGCAGCCTGCGACGTTCGTACCGTGCTCTGCTGGCCAAGCGCCGTCAGCTCCGGCTTGGCCTTAATGCCCCCGCGAAATAAGAGAAACGGGGAACAGAAAGCGTGAGATTCAGTAAGTAAATAGTCCCCAGGAAATGGGGCCTGTTCCTGGAAGAGTTAACTCACTTAGAAGCCTTTTAGCAGGCGTATCGATTACGTGGACGTGTTCGCAGCAGTCACAGTGAATGGAGGCAGCTTATCACTGCATCAGTCATTTTCCTGGGATGAAAATGAGCTTTAATTAGACTAATGATGATGGGCTGAATCTGATGTTGAAGCTATCTGGCCATCACAAAATTATCTTTCAGTGAGCTCATCTGTTTTGCTAGGAGGAGACTCGTAATCTCACAGGATGGAAAATGTACTGGTTATTTATAGTCAGTGACTTTATTTGTAAGGAATATCAGGACTGCACAAGGGCAGGGCAGCAGTTTCCCTGGCAAAGATTTGCCCTCACCCAAAGGGAGCTACTTGTTGCAAAGGGGGCCCCTCACTTCAATGGCCTTGGGACAAATTTGCACCACCAGCTCTCGCAGGCCTGGAGCAGCAGCAGGTGAATCACGGTGTCCCCGACACACAGGGGCCGAGAACCAGCTGCTCTCTGGAAACGAGGTGGTGGGATGCAGTGAGGCAGAGGAAACCTGTTCCAGCTGAGGTGCTTTGGGTGCCTGCCCATAGGGATGGAAATACCCTTCTGGTTATGTGTGTGGAGAGCTGGAGGACATACAGCTGGAGGACACGTGTGGAGATGAGACCGGCCAACATCAGGGCCAAAGGGAGTGCGAGTTAATCATGAAGCGACATTTCTGGGGGATCAGTGAGCCTGCAGGGAGCTCTGCTGCTGCGGGAGGGCGCAGGCCGTGGGGCTGGGACTTACGTCTGGAGTTGTGTTGGCAGTTTGGCAAGATCTCGAGGCCTTGAGCTTGGCCCAAGTGTAACATGTGCCTTTGGCAGGACATGGGCCAGCCCCGCGCTGGAGGAATCGACTGTGAGGGCTCCCCGGCCAGGAGCTGCCGCTCTGAACCTGGCCCTGGACCCGCTGCCTTGCAGCCCTGGGGTCCCTGGGCACCTGCAAGTGGCCAGGCCACGCTCACGTAGATGCAGACACCAGGGATTAGCAGCACGAGCTGGGACTGTGTCAGCTGAAAAGGCTGAATGCAATAGTGTTCCTTTAAAACATAATCTTTTGTGGAATATTGCCCTGAGTCGTCATAGAAACCATGGCATCGCCAAGGTTTACAGCTCCGATCCAGCCAAACAGCGAGCAGTTGCTTTTAATATAAAATATGTGTTTCGGTCCCAGTTATTTCCATGGCGCTGCTTGTGTGCCCAAAGCAAACCTACGCTTTGGTTTTCCCTGGATGGCAGCGATGCTAAAACCGTCTGCGTGTTTTAATTAAGCCAAAACAGTGTGCAGGTCTCAGGTCAGCAGAATTACAAACAGAGGGCTGGTTTACAGGTAATACAAATACACGGCTTCTAGGGGACAGGATTGGAGATAGAATGGATGTCTGATTGGATCTCACCCCTGCCTCTGCTGCCTTACAGAGCATTAGAATAATCTAGTCTATTTTTGTAATTACTTCCCACACTTAGGCACTGGGGGTGACTTTTAATTCATCTAATTGTATCAAGAGAATAGCATTTTTCAGCTTAACTCAAGCAGCCACGTATCTAAACAAAATGTTGATGTTGCTACTCACAGAATCTTTTGGATTTCTCTTTACAAACTTTGTGTTAAGTATTTAAGAATTGCAGTTTTTATTATTAAGGTGAGTTTTAGCAGTGAAAGTGGCTGAGAGAAGCATGCAAATATGTTCCCTATGTCTCCAAGAAAACAAAACAAAACCTGGAGACAGAGAACCCCAAATGTATTTTAGTTAGAAAATCTGAGATTTATAAAACATTTTTTAATTGAGGACCATGACTCGTGTCTTTCAACAGGAGGTAATATTATTTATTCTATTCAACTCCTATTGCAAATACATTTGAAAAATAACACGTAATATTTTACACATTTGCATTTCACTCGACTACAGTATTTTGTTCCTCAAGTCACACTGCAAACAAAATATTCAGGTGCTTGTTCAGCAAGGAAATGTTGTCCTTCAGACAGAAGCTCCCTCAGAGCTCACTGAAAGCCTCTGTTAGAGCTCACTGGGCTGCTAATCAGGATGAAACAAGTGGTTTATTCCCTATAGAAGAATATATTCTGTATATTCCCAGTTTATATATAATTCTTGAGAGTCATGTGCAGTTATATTTAGTCCTCTGGCTGGCTGCTTTGGGTGACAAAGCCGTGAGAAGCCTGAATCCATCCGCCCCACATGCAGACTGCAGGAAAGGCCGATGCTTGGGCTCATTGCCGTGGTCGCCGCTGGCCACAGCCCCTAGCGCTGTTGGAGGAGGCGAGACGCCGGGGCCTGGGCTGTTCCGAGGAGCCGGTGGTGGCCCTGCTGCAGGGGACAGCACTGGCGATTCCCCGGCGGCTCCCGTGTGTTTGGGACACTTTCCGTGGATGGGAAATGAGGTGATCCCGGAGGCAGGAGCTTCTGTGCAGCTGGAAGCGGAAGGTTCAGAAATGTGGCTGAGTCGCAATTTGCTTCCAATTCAAGCAATGTTTGTGGACAAATCTTTCTGCTATTTACTGAGCTCCACCAGCTGGTAAATCACTGTGCATTTCTAAAAGCCCTGCTTGTAGAAAGCTAAAATGTTGTGAATGAAAAAGGGCCTGAAAATGTTATTGGCTGGTCTCCTTGCCTGGAGAGGAAGTATGGGCCTTTCTATACCCCTTTGTATTCCTGCAATGATAAATAGGGGAATATGCTGTTGTTTTTGCTGGTTCCAAAGTGCCCGGGCAAAAAGACAGGATCTTACTTATAAAATCATGTTGTTCAATAGCCAGATTGTGGTAAAGAATGAAAGAGTTGCAGTGAGCCATGCTCACTGACACAGCCAACAGCCCCAGCGGGCCCGTTCCTGGGGTTAGATGTTTGGACTAATAGTACTGGATGTATTTCCTTAACTCGAGCCCGCATGAGCTGCCAAGAAGCAGAGGAAGGGTTGGGGAAGGGGAACAGTAAAACCACTTTTCTCTCTCTTGCTTGCAGTGCTCATTGGGAGAGGGCTCAGCTTTCGCCCAGGCCGGTGCCAGGGCCTTCCCTGCTGTCCCTCGTAGACAAGGGATGAAACGAGGCTGTCCTTGAATGCCAGGAAGCCGTAGGGAGGGCAGCAAGGGGTGCGTGCTCTCTTCCGAGGGTCTCTCCCCTTCAGCGTCATGTTATGGTGCCGTTTCTTCCCGTCGCAGCGCAGGAAGCGTCAGGCTGCTCGAGTGCTGGCCTGGCTGCTCTGGGCCCC
>NW_010578863.1:148576-160980 GCF_000705375.1 Tinamus guttatus | reverse complement strand
TCCCCCACCAGCGGCAGGGTAACTTCCACACTGTGTTTGGAGGCCAAAACATTTTAAATCCTGGCTGCTGGGTTTAATTTTAAGGAGGCTCCTGGCCTCTAAGGGCGCTTGACAAGCAGTGCCTGGTTTTTGCTGCCCGCTCGGTCACCTAAATTCAGTAAGCAGAGTTGGGTACAAATCATTTTGATACGAAATCACTGGTAGTTGTTCTGGGGGTAGTTTTGCAGGTGTGTAGCATCATACCGAGACACCTTCAGCCACTTTTTCTACACAAAAAGCTTGTTGCCTGCTTGTACAAGAAAATAAGAGTTGGTTTTAAATGTCTTTATTCAATAGTTTGCTCCATCTGTTACCCCTTTTCTCAGCTGCTTAAAAGCACCCTGTGTTTTTGTTCAGAAATGGAAGTTGCACTATTTATAATTTCCTAATTCCTCCCTTTAGTGTAAGAGCAGGGGCTTTGGCAAAGGCATGACTGCTAAGTGTAAAAATGCCTTGGGATGTACTCAGAACTGTGCTTTAGGAAGGTTTGGACAATTCACCCAGGTTTTGTGCTTTAAACTGTCATGCAAAAGAAGCAGAGATGAAGCAATTAACAACCTTTAACTAGGAAGATCACATGCACTTTAGTAGAAAAGCAATAGCTAATAATCCCAGTGTAACCTGCTGGCCTAGCTCTGCCCGCTGGACAGTTACTGGACAGCCTTTAGAAAATGAAATGCTCAGAAAATCGTACTTTGTAAATTATCTCTGTGCAGTGTTTCAGGTCCAACAGCGCAGGGTCGGCTGCTCAGAGAGGTCTCGCCGGGAGCTCCGGGTGCTCCAGCCTGGCTGCCCGCACCTCAAGGCAGATTCCCATCCTTGCACTGCAGTTGAGCTATCCGCCATGCAGGGGTGCAGAGCAGACCTGTTTGCCACCTTCTCCAAGACTAGTAACTTGGGCAGTGATCACAAAGTAGTTTGGGGCTTACCTCAGTCGTTACAGTCATTTCAACCTTGAGGCAGATAAAAATTTGCTGAAGGAAATAAAATGGAGACTCTCTACCACATCCAACTCTTTGAGTCCCAGCTGAAAATTTTAACAGACATATTACTGTGATTTATGTATAATGAATTTAACAGGGCAGCTTGTATCATTATTGGAAATGCTATTCCACACACATGCAGTTAAAGTTAAGCCTTGGATCCTTCATACCAACTACTCTAAGCAAGCTTCAAATTTGTATTGCGTAACAGAGCATCTTCAGATCAGGAACATGAGGTATACGCCTATTTTAATTGGAATTGCTGTTTCAATTGCATGATGGTGTAGTTGCAATCATATTACTAACGTAATTTAGGAACTGTGAATTTAGGAACTTTGCCTATTGGCACATCATCGCTGCTACATCGAGCATTTTGACCAAAAGCTCCTAGAATTCATCTGAAATGAGGATAAAGGGAACCAAAGTTGCTCCTTAATGCTGAAGCCTTGTTCATGCTTGTTTTCATACTAAACTGCCTCTTAAGCAGCTGTTCAGGATTGGAAGCTGCAAGCTGTTACCCAGGCACAGGGAATTGCCTCAAAACTTCCTTAGAACAGAGTTTTCTTAGAACTTACAAATTATCTAACCAACACTCTCCAAGGACCAATATGTTGTTTCCTAAGAGATTCTGAAAACACAGTATCTCCTGAAATCTCTAGCTTTTGTTCTTTTGTTGGCTCAAAACATCATCTTTATTGAAGTTATGCTTTAAAACAAGGGCTTGGGAAGGAGAGAAGAGGAAATACTGAATTTTGAGCAATCACCACTATTTTCCAGTTCCTGTAAGAAAATGAAGAGGACATCTGGAGAGGCTTCATCCTATTTTTTTACTGCCATTTGTTTCCCTCTCAGTTTACCAATATACTAAAAAAAAAAAGTTAAATCTCTTAGTTGTTTAATCAACTAGAAAAATAAGTACATTCAATATGATGACATATAATTCACTAGCCAGTAATTAATGGCAACAATACACAGAAAAAAGAAATCCAAAAGTCTGTGTACAACAGAAATATATCAAGAAGAGAGCATTGTTTAAAAAAAAAAAAAAAAAGCCGTGAAAAAGACTTCCAAACCCCAATTCCTCACTTTCTAGTTCCTTACCATTAGAAAAAAAAAAAAAAAAAGGAAAAGAAAAGAAAAAAAAACAAAAAGTATCACACAGAGCTAGGTGCCTGGAACAATGATTTAAGAAAAGCAAAAAGTGTTTTACTAAAAGCAGAGTAAAGCAACACTGACAATGAACATCCTTCCCGTTAGTAAACACCCAAGTAACCCACACACTATTTTCAATGTAAAATCAATAGTTTATTGCCATGCTACAATTTTTTTTTTTCAAATGAAGTTGGCACTGGTAAAGGGGACAATGTTGTCATAGTACATAATACATTTTTTTTAAATGCACATTTGGTAAGCTTTCTCAGTAACGAAAGTTTAAAACAAGTGAAATTAATTTTAAGGTTGATTTCAAATGGCATAAAAATACACTCTTTATGCATAGTACAGTATCACTTTTGTCATAAAGGAAACAAGGAATGTTTGTAAAAAATTAATTCAACAGGGCAAGTTAACTGAAACTTTATAAACAATTTGGCAACGGTACTCCCACTGTTTAGACCTTTTTTTTTTATAAAAGAAATAAAAATCTAGAAAGCTACCTTTATACAAAGTTACTATATTTATGCCTTTAAGTAGGAAAAAACATTTTATAATGCGAATTAGGACATACAATAATCTTACAATATCATACAATGTAAGGACAAGAAAGGAACACACAAACATAAGATTTTGGCCTTTGTAGAAACGCGTATTTCTGCATTTAATAAATGCATTTGTGGCACACTGGTGACTCCTGTATTTTACTGCTATCAGTTCAGCTTTCGCGCCAGAGCTGTGTGGAGCCGAGCTGGAGCGGCAGGTCTGCAGTTCTGCTGGAAACGGGGACGACGGCTCGGGAGACGTGAGTGACGCTGCAATGGCAGGAGATGGGACATGTGGAAAAGGCGACGCGCCCGCTGGCGGAGACGGCCACAAGCCTCTCCTCGCACGCTAGAGCACTTCGGATACATTCAGGCATTAAGTACCAAAGTCTGACAAGGGAGAACGTCCGTGGTCGGGATTTGGCAAGGTTCAGGAGAAATACAAAGTTAGTACCAAATATATAATATATTATATATAAAAAATGTGGGTGTATGATATACACATATTCTAATGCAAAAAAACTGCATTAATATGGAGTTAAATTTGCTGAGATCCATTCCTACGTAACATAGCCATTAAAAATGCAGGTGTAATCCTGATCTTTCACACACTTTAGAATCACATCCCCTCGCATACAGAATAGTTAAAGCAATATATATGCAAGTATGACTAAGAAATCAAAATTCACATAGTAATCTGAACTCTGACCACAACAAATAGGATTTTCTTCAGTATGTGTAATTAAATATATTTATATTTTTACAGTATTTTTAGACCATTCCTGAAGAACTTGACCAACCAGGTCCCCAGGTGTAACAGAGCTGTTCTGTCAGCAGAATTCAATCGTGTAGGAGCACATCCTGTGGCGCCCAAGTCAACGCTCACGATTCATTTGGCTTCGAGGGATGCTGCGGGAGGCCCAGACAAGCCCTGGAAGGATTGCCCTGCTAGCGGGAACGGTTCCCTAGGGACATCAAAGCTCTCACCTCGGGCTTCCTCCCCCAGCACCCCAGGGAGTACTGGAGCAAGGGACACACTGGCTCGGGGCCACGTGGCGAGGGACAAGTTGAGCTTTGCTGCCTCGTCCTGCCAGGGCTCCTCTCCCAGGGCAGGGGAGCCAGCCCTGCGCAGGCCCCGCTCCCCCGTTCCCCAAGGCACGGGGCACTTGCAGACACACACAGTCCCCGTGCCTGCTTATTAACCATCCGTCTTTCTTTTTTAACATCATCTCCTTTGTATATACACATATTTGCTACATAAAATAGAATTACACCAAAGTAATGGATATATCAGAAGACATTGTCACAATATATGTATATTTACCGCACTAAATAATCACGAAAACTGCAAGAAAAAAATTTCAATGCCCTTTATAATATATAAAAATATAGACGTGTCCAACACTTGTTGCATGAACTTTAAAGGTACCTTTCTATCTCATATTCTATCTGTACACCTACATACTTCCAAACAAAATACTGCGTTAATCTGGAGTAAACACCAGGTTAATATCCTAATGAAACATCTGACAGACGGAGTTATACCTTACAGCACAATATTAGAAGAAATAATGTATACATGGTCAGAGTTACAGTTGCTATGTTTCTTTTTAATTCACTTAAAAAAGTGTCCAAAAAAGTGGTATCCAAAAGAGGAATTTCTAAAGATTGTGAAAGCACCTTAACTCAAGACTTCCTGTCTTTTTAGTATTTATTATGTAAGAAGGACATCAGCAACCCTGACTCCATCTTAACGCAGTCTTTTGTGGTGGAACTTCTTCTGATTTTTTTTTGGAGTGTATATGGATTTAAAATAAAGTTATCATAAGTGAACTTATGTTTATATTATGCAAATACTGTCAAATATAAAATCCTGTATTGCTACCTCTAGGGAAGGATGGCAAACATCTTACAATTAAATTCTGGAGATACCTAATTCTATCCATCAAACTGGAGGACCAAGCTTCTTTCGGCTTCCTGCAGGGGAAATTGGGAAACGTCACAGTTAAATCCACTATTACCTCCTAGTCATTTTTTAATCTTATTTGCAGCCATAAATAAATTAGTGCAGTGCAGAAATGCCATTTCATCATTGATTCCACCTTACACAAAGAAGAAAATACTGCTAAGAAACAGAGGTCCAAATCAGACCCAACATTATATGCTCAAAGTAGTAACTGAAATTAAATCAGAACTTTTTTTTTTTTTTTTTTTACTTCACCAGCAGTGAATAAAGACAATCTGCTCTTTCCTGATTCTGTCTCATTGTGGACGTGCCCACATATAAAACTAAATTAAGTATAGCCAGATTTCAAGCCGATGCACTCAGGCCTAAGTCCAACAAAACCAACTGTTGGTCCTGCAGAACAGGACCAACTGTTGAACCTGCAGAAGAGCAGCCTTGTCTGAGACTCTGCACCGCTCGGGCCTTTCTGCGGACCTTCTTGCATCCAAATCCTAGTCAGGGATTTAAACACACGAATAACTACACATCTAGGAAAACAAATGAAGGATTTTATGATATGAAACATGCTTGGGCATGCTCCTTAAATAGGAACAGGAATCCAGCTTGAATGTCCACCCTCACATCCAACACCTATCACACACCAAACATACTCATCAGTACACCTGTATAGTTGGCATTTTAAAAACATTATTGAAAAAAAAGAGTGCTCTAAGGTCAGTTAGTTTTCAGAATGGCCCTTTTTTATATTGTTTTATGAAGTCAGTCATTGAGAAATACTACAAAGTTAAAATTGTATCTTCTCCTGATACCTATTTGAGAAGGAAAATAACTGCTTTCCTGATATAACTAATGCATTATGCTCTCACCAACAGTATCATCGATGCAAGTTTTATTATGTACTTTTGGCCATTGTTTCATTTTTTCTAGCAAGTGAATTTCCTTGATTAAAAGATACTCTGTGTTGCATTTATTTTCACAAATCATAGCATTTACGGAGTGCCTACAGTTTAAGGCATTCCCTCATTTTCTATGCTTGAAGAGTAGCAGTCAATTGCATATTATGGATGAAAAGCAGAACTGAAGGAGAGGTTGCCATTTTTGCAGGGCACGGCTTATGTAAAATAAACAAGTCACAATTATTAAAGAAAACTGTTACATATTTGTAGCTTCTCACTCTATACACTTGTGAGCTCCAAATAAATATGATCTAAACACTGTGGAGAGATTTCAGCTGACAACGGAATGCTAAATCTACAGACAGTGAATCTAACATCACAACCTTTAAAGAGACTGAACTGCAAAAATATTTACCAAGTCTCCAAGGGTAAAGTGCATTGCAACTATACCTACTATAAGGGGCAGAAAATAAGGAAACAAAAATAATTCTAAAGACAAGGAACAGGGACTACGCAGTAATTTGCCAGCTTACACACACACACACACACACACACACAACAAAGAGAAAGCATTATCTCACTTGCAGGATGAAAGAGGGTAAAAGATATTCCTAGAAAATATGGTGTCAGACTGGTTAACATAATTAAGGCTACAGAAGGTTTTCCCTTAAATTCTGCCGGATGCATTTTCTGTTCGGGATACTGACAAAATGCCAAGACTACGCACTCAAAAATCATAGAAGCTGGCATTTCAGTTAGTCCTTAAATCCAGGCACCAGACTAGGAAAACATGCCCACAACACAACACACAGACACCCACAAATACACACAAAGTACTGTGACTTACAGACTTGCAAAAACATAAAAGACCATCCTTTCTTTCTGAACCTATTCAGTGTAAACGCGTAGGAGAATGTACTAGGACTAGAGAGGATTACGTTTGTCTTCTGGAATTGCAGCAGGTCTCTGAAGTCTCTTAGTCTACCTAAAGTCTATTCCTCTATTTGTCATTAAGAATATTATTTCCTGCCTCACTGGTATGTTTTAAGGATCAAAGTAAACAATATTTCTGAGATATCCATGCTTGAGGTCCAAATATTTATAGGCAGCTAGATAGATCAAACGGTTTATGCCTCCAAACACATGCTAAGGAATTAGTATGGCTCTCAAATTTAAGTGAGCTATAAACTAGGAACAAGAATCACACCAGTATCATTAAACCACTACATATTTCAGAACAAAGACTGGTAATCTCTCTTCAGTGGAGATCAGGACTGGTCTATGGCATAAGATGAGGCAATGGCAAAGATGTGAAGGAGCATTAACAGCATTGTAGACCTGCAAAATGTCCAGCTCTAGCTTGTCTTTAGCTTCTTGAGCACCGAGCTCTCCCCAGATTTCAACAAGCCTATCACAGTATTATGCACAGGCTGACACTGAAATGATTCATGAAAAGTTTGTCTGATCTCTTAAATCTATCCTAACGCCCTCAATAACTCTTGCCTTCTGCTTGTGCAAGTTGTTCTTTGTGCAGCTGGTATTTCAGTACCACAGAGTCTGTAAAGGATAATGAAAACCTCGCAGAGTGAAAAGATTGCCTGATACTATCCCTTAAAGACGTGGCAAGGAACAAGTATCTCAGGTGCTGTCAACTGTTGCCACTAGTAAACTGAGAGAAGACCAAAGAAAAAGTTAAGGGAAATACACTCCAATTTAAAAGACTGGAAGTATTTTTGGTTTTAACAAAACTTCAAATATTGCATGAAGACCGTTAATTCTTCTTCAGATCCTCCAATAGCTTTTCCTGTACATGTTCTCCTTACACACAGTTCAAGGGTTTTTGTTTTTGTTTTAATCACACTGGTTCACGCAAGTGTCAGTTCCTTTGCAATCCCTGGCTCAAGAGTATTCGCTGCTGCTGCTAATACCCAGGTGCACTGGAAATAGTGCCAGAATTCTAAAATTATTCAAAATAATAATAATAAAAAGTAGCTAAGAATGCATCTGGCATATTCCACAAATGCACGATACCTGGATGTACCTGTAACACTGAGCAACTCTTATTGTAATCAAATTCACCAACTGCAAAAGAAAACGAAGTATGCTCATAGATAATCCTACCTCCAGATAATTTACTACATATTCGTTCTAAATTAAAAACGACTATCGCCTATGGATACACATTGCTTGAATGTGCAATCTGCTATAAAGAACTACCAAGTCCAGTACCCTGCCTCCCGCGTAACCTGTGCCTGATGCTTCAGAGGAAGACATTAAATGCATAATTACCCTTTCCAGTTGTGCAATAACGCGCGCTGCTGGAGAGCTGGGATACTTCCATCGGGCAGAAAAACGGAGAACACTGGACACAGACAACCATTTGACCTTCAAGAGTCTCTCTTTGTCAAATGCGGAGAATAAGAGGAACACAAACAACCCTGAACAATAATTAAAGCTATGTACAAAATTTAGACACTTCAGACATTATAGGACAAGTAAAAAGAAACACACAAGTGAAAAGAAGGCACACTGAACTAAGAAATGACCAAAGAGCCTTAATTCACACAGCCAGCCTGTGAATTCCTTCACAAATGATTAATGAGATTAAAATTTTGTCAGTTTTCACAGGGAACTTCATATACCACTTGAAACTCTTCTAGCAGAAGTGACTTAAGGCTCTTTTCAGATGCACTTACAGCTCTGACCTAGCAAGTTTTGATGTGACCTCTCAGATATCACACAAGCTAAGAGAACTATTGGGAATTTGAGGCCTGCTCGCCCACGTGGCCTTAAAAAAAAAAAAAAGACATTAAAAAGTGTGGTATTTATATCCCTTGAGATGAACCAAGATATCTTGTGTAAGTCAAACTGAATTAATGAATTACATACATCTCATTCTGGAGGAGCCATCTGAATGAAGGCTAAATGTAAAGATATGTACCTTTAAAAAAATCAGGTTTACCTGAAAATAACGCACATATCAAGAGGCTTTAAAAAGTGTTATAAATGCCATTCATGACTACAGGCAATGGACCAGAATATTTATAAATTCAAACCTGGCATGTCACTCAGACTCTACTTGATTTAAAGAGGCACTGTGAAAGGTGGCGATGCTGCTATGCAGTAATTACTACTATTGTAGAATGAAATAGTGTTATTAAAATGAGTATTTGCTCTACATTAATTCCCTTTTGTTAGACAAGTACATGAAGTATGCAGAAAAAAGTTCTATTAGTCTATAAAAGGCGTTAGTGTTAAGAAATGCAAAGTACTTGCATCTTAAACTTTATAAACTTCACAAAAAGGTGCAAATGATTTAATGCTTTCCAGGCTCACATAGGCAGGTCAGTACTGTTATGTCTAGTTTTCCTAGAAGTACCGTCATCTCGGGGCAGTGCTTTTTGCAGGCTTGACATAGCAGCAGTTCTTTCAATGTCTATCACAGCATACAGCTCTGTGCGCCTGGTTGGAGTTTGGGGAAGTGGAGTGGTGGGGGTTTTGGGAGTCTGAGGGTTGTCAGAGTCACTGCCACCTTCCAAGTCAACCTGTATGTAGTTGAGCTGCCTGTGTTCTAAACTCGGACGCCTAATGTCAAAGTTGAAGACTGTTGGGGTACAGTCCCGACGTCGTGGAAATTCTACTTTATGAGCACTTGCTGGCACTGTTACATTCTCTGTATTGACATAATTATGCATTGGATCTAGGTTATTGTGGTAGCCGTTCAGAGATGGGGTCTTTGGTCCTAAACTGTCGTCTTCATCTCTACTCAGCTTGTGAGCTTCCCAAACAGGAGGCAACGAGGGCAAGTTCTCATAGTTCAACAACGCAGTTCTCCTTTGAGCAGAGTTGTTAATGTTCTGGGTATCTGAGGTACTGGTTGATGTCAAACGACCTCTCCTGACCCCTGAGGCACTAGGGATTGATAACCTATTTATATTTTCATATACCAGTTTATTACCAGACGGCGTTTCTCTACGTTCATCACTGTCGTACCCAGTGTCCCATTCAGTGTTGTTCGTGCTGCTGCCGCTAACTTGGTCTCTCCCAAGTTGCTCCAGTTTCTCTCTTTCCATTAACTGCTTTTGCACAGGCGTTGGTCCTAAAACAAACTTGACTCCTTCAGGCTCTAGGAGAACCTGAGCATCTCTGTCATCAGTGCACACCTGATCTTCTTTCGCTTTATTTGTTTCAGCGTTTGAAAGCTTTGATTCCACCGGCACATGCACACTTGATCGATTTTTTCTCTCCTCTTGCACCCCAGTAGTGTTGACGTAAGTGTGCACCTAAAAGAGGGGGAAAAGAAAACAAATCCATACTAGCTGCATTTCCTTTTTCTTTTTTTTCCTTCCTTCTTACTCCCCACTTTCCTACGGCTAAAGGGAGAGCTAATTGCTGGTTTCAACTACTTAAGAGATGGTTAAAGAGAAGGACAGAGCCAGGCCCTTTTGGAGCTGTCCAGTAAAAGGATAAGGAGCAATGTTCACCTGATGAAATTTTACAACTTTACAAGTTCCTCTTCCCCACCAAATTATCCCACAATGTATAATTTTATTTTCTGAATTAACACAGAGAAAAAAATGCATTACAATTGATACTGAAAAACACAAATGCAAACACACAGAACAAGCATAAAAACCTGAGCTGATGCTGAATACGAATTATACAAAAGGAAGAAGAAAAATACCCACTTGTTCCTCTGCTACAAGCAAAGGATGCGTCGATTCTTCACCAACAGAGGGGAGGCGCGCACTTCCAACAGAAGGATGCCTGCTGGAGGGATGTGATGAAGCATCTCCAAAAGATGGATATCTGGGATAGCCGTTAGGTAGGCTTGGTGCATTGAACCCAGGAGCTAATTCAATTAGAAAACAAGCACACCATATTAAAATAGGAACATTTTACTGTATATGAGTTATGAGTAAGGTACTTGTTATCATCATCTTCAAATTTCAAAAAAAAAGAAATCAAAACATGTAAAACAGTTTTCAACAGTCACAAGGCTCAACTTTGCTGGAGGGAAGGAAAGGCAAAAGCCAACTTCAGCCTAGAACATCCCAGCGCTCACTGGGAAACGTGTCTGAAGCAACCACTGAAATCTACATGTGTTACAACCCACAGTTCTCCCAACAAACTCCCGGTCCGGCTTCTTTTTCTACCATTAACACACTTCCTTAAAAACAGGAAGTTGTTTACTGAAACTTCTGCTTCTACTAAGCCCTCAGTGACCAGGAATTCCAATTGTCAGACATCACTGCATCCCCAGGATTTACTGAAATCCCCTGGGAGTTTTGAAGGGCTTTGTTCTACCTATCCATCCACGCCGAGCAAAAGAAAGGTTCCAAACCGTCGGCAGACGTGGCATGACCATTACAGTTTTCCTAACAAAAACATTGGAGCACTGTCTAGCATTGACATTTCTGCATATTGCTAAAGAGTAAGATGGTAGCTTATAAAGCAATTGGATGAGCATACACTTAAGCAGTGTTCTTATGCAAAAACTAAGGTCCCAAAGCTTCAGCTTTAAAGGTGAAGAATTTGACTACAGCAATTTTACACCCAAGAGTTCATATTTGGGAACAAGAATCCTCAAGAAGTGTCTCAAGAGAATGAGTTAATGGCAGTCAACCTTCCAGCTGAAAATAGCATTTAATTTGCATTAAGTAATTAAAGAAATCTAATTTAAAGCCAGCTACCAAATTACATTCAGGTATGCCACTCAGCAGTACAACCAGCATTCAGCATCAGTAATTCAGCATGACAACTTACTGGTAGGCGTTCGAGGGGTTCTTGGAGCTTCCAACTCCGTTTGATGGTTATTCCTTTCTACTACTGGTTCTTCCACCACATTTATGCTATTGTTCTGCATTATCTCTTGCAACATATTAAATAGCTCTTCTGCACGAGCACATTTAAAGGCAAAGATTCCTACAAATACACCAGTAAAAAACAAAGAAACAAACAAAAACACCTTTTAAGAAGTGTCATACAACGTTACTAATTTTTACAGAACAGAACTGGAATCCATGTAATGAACACCTGTTAAAGAAGGAAATACGTCATTTTTTTTTCCTACCAAAGCACATGAAAGTACAGTGAAACCCTTTCAAGTGTTTAGATGATAGAAGAAAAAAGTTCCCATGCACAGGAGGTTAAGCTGGAACAGAAAAATTGATTCAGCTATAAAAACAAGCCTTAAATTTGAGTGCTAAATGAGGTGGCAAAAGGAAAAAAAAAAGACTTATAAGAGACCTGTTAAATAAATAATAAATAAATAAACACTAAACGAAACAACTTTGGCGCTACAAGATCACATTTTTAAACTGGATCTCTATTAAATTGCCATAAAAATAAGATGCCAGCACATCAGAAAAGAAGGATTTAAACACTGGGTAAAGGTTTAGTTTCTGCAAGAAGATAAAAATGCAAAGCCAGTAGGACAGACTGTGTGGAACAGACAGTAACAAACCAACTGGTTCAGGCCAAAGGGTGGAGAGGGAGCACAAAGTCAGCAGCAATACCATGTGTTTTGCCTGTGTATTGTGCCACTTTGCCTGGGAACAGCAGGGAGGCCCCAACTTACCCTGGGCAGCAAAGTCGCAGCTTTGGGTTATTCTTCCATTGAAAGCATTAAGTTAAAGTTGACAGGCTTGTTAAACGCGTCTGCACGGGCTCGTTTTCTAAAACGCGTGGTTACAGGCTTAAAACACTCCTTACTAAAAGCTGCCTGTTGCTGTAACTGTTGCTCTAAGTTCATTTGCTACTAGGCAGTAATGGCCAGCATCTTTTTTTTGAAGGACACAGAAGAGCGAGATGAGAAGTAGCA
>NW_010578863.1:113583-138273 GCF_000705375.1 Tinamus guttatus | reverse complement strand
CGCTCTTCCACAGGGCATGTGAGGGGTCTCAACACGGACTTCATTTTATTCAAAAGAAGTTAAATTGTTTTAAATGTTTTTCATAACCTTTAGTATACTGAAGCAAATTAGTATAATTAGTAATTTACAAACCACTACATTCTTCATGCTTCACCATTTCCATTCTTGCATACCATGTCAAAGACTGCTAGATATTTAATCACATCTGGTGTACTTAAGTTTAACAGTGAATTCTCATTCAGCAAAAATATAACCAGCAAGATGGGAATGAAATTTGTAAGTGTATTTTATTTTTTTTTCTAGATCTTTTATTAAAAAATAATGAGTTCTGGATTATGACAAAGAGGGAAAATATGAAACACTTTATGAACTGTGGACTAAATCCTTTATTTATAACATTCACACCAAGCAGTGGCAAAACTTGCCTTTTTATTTGCCCAAAACTTTCTTAGGACAGAACCTGAAGCTGATATCCCTTCGAAAGCCAGCAACTCCTCTGAACTTTTATTTTCAGTAAAACAGACTTTTTCCCTAGGACGAACCACATAGCATAGATCCCAGCCCTCCCCACAGCTCATTCAAGTAGATCTTTTCCTTCTTTTAAACTCTCACAGTTGGAATTACTTGAAGGAAACACAGCCAGAATCTCCACAGCTGCATCCTGATAAGTAATCAGCTTCTCACACTGAGCCTTTGTACGACGCTGACACCAACCATTATTCTGGAGCACGGAGGAATCCCACCAGGATACTGCTGCACACCGTGAACAACCTGACAGGACAGACCTGAGTGTCCCAGGTAATACAGCTTACAGGTAACTCTTGACATCTGCTGATACCTACTGGAGATGTCGCAACAGCAAAGCTTATGCCTTTTTTCTTTTCTTTCTTTTTTTTTAAAAAAAAACTCTCATTTTTGATCAAAGTGAAAGCCCTACAGACATCTGAGAGAGCACACAAGCAAACACACACAACACACATAGAAAATACGTTTGGAGTAAGACAGCAAACACACCATGGCCATTTTATTCCTTCCAGAACACGAGCAAAGTAGCCTGGAATGGTACCATAATCGGTCCTCTGAGTTTTGTTGATGACTACTTTTTTGCTCATATCCAGAGACTGTTCATCTTATAACCAGTCAATACAACAGATTAAAGGGGTAGCAGATTTTATCTGATGTGGCAATCCAGGGCCTTCAGAGTCTTGATGTAATCCATGGTGGCAAATTCTATATGATTTAAGAATCCTGGTATCCTACTTAAGACTTAAAATAGCCCGTACTTTGACCTTCTGTTTATATTGGCTAGCATATGTCCGCTAGGATGAAGCCAAGTTCTTTCAATAGGAAAACAAAACTTAGGTTTCTGGAACACGGGGCTCCCACGTACCAGACCTCACATGCATAGAAGAGATGCTGCATCAGAACAGGGCATTGGCTCTGAACTAGTAGTTACTGCCTGCGGTCAGCTCCAAGAGACTTGTTCCCTCAACGGTCGCAGAACGGACCTCTTCCCTTTATAATTAGGGAATAAGAAAAAAGTTTTGCAAGGACTGACTAATTCATTTGAACATTTGGAGACAGAACAGAGGTAAGAGGTGCCAGAGCTGGAAACACAGCAGTTTAAAGGGATATGAGAAGGTTCAGTAGAACAGGGCAAAAACCTTCAAAAAAACACTGCAAAAGGCACATGAAACGCTCTCCTTGCCTCCCCCTCACATGCTGCCATCCTGCAAATTAAGTGTTTTTCTCTCTAATGTCCTCCCAGCCCTTCCTGCCTCACACAGTCGGACAAAAGGTGACATGACAACAATCAATCCCCAAAACAGGGACCTATTTCAGAGAGGTGGACCTGGTTCAATAAGGAAAGCTGAACTACAGCCAGGTATAATTCTTGCCTTTCATCCATTTGGCAACGGTAATTACAAAGTTAATATTGCAGGTAAGAGCGCTACAAGTACAGGAAGGATGAAAAGGTAGCGGCGCTACCAAACCATAATAGAGTTAAAACTGCAGCAAAGGAGGTCCAAGGAGAAGCTAAACATGCTGAGAAATAGTTTGGTGCCGCTGGCTGCAATTATGAAAAACAAACCATGAATGGGAGAGGTGAAGCTGCAGAATCTCATTTATGACGCCGCTTCTGCTAGCAGGTGGAGTTTTACCCCAAGATTTTCATTAAATGAGCATGTTGTCAAGAGCTTATGATTAAAAATACAGCACTAAACGTATGGTCCTCTCCTCCCTTCAGCCCTTTCCAAAATAAAAACTTGGCAAGAACACGAGCTGAACCCCAAGCCTTGTGGCTCCCAGGAAAGCAGCGCAGCGGGAAGTGCACGCGGGCTCGGAGCGGGTGGCCCGGGGCCTGCGGCACCATCGCGCCTCGACCCTCCGCTCCCCTCACGGCCCTCGGCGTCCTGCTCCCACTCCAGCCGCCCTCAATCCCCCTTTTTCTGCTCTCCAAAACGCAGTCAGTGCTTCTGCTCGGCGGCACGGCTGAGGGTAGCGTTTTTTTTCACGCGTTTGAATTTTTACTACTCTTCCTCATCCCTCTGCCACCCTGTGACTAGTTGCTGCTATATAAACAATGGCCAAGATGCGTTTCCAGAGACTGGAAAGAAAATAGCATGTAAACAAATAAATAAATAAAAATTAGGAGCCACCTATTTTTGTTATGAAAGCAAATTGCTAGCTGATCTTGAAGAATTACTGCATAAAAAAATTATCGCATGCCAATAATTCCCTGTTAATATTGCATATTATATTAATATTTTAAATACTTTCATTTCTTAAAACAAATTATTTTGGCACAATGCTCAAATTTACTTAAGTTGCTTCGACACTTGATGGAAGTGATCCTCAGTGATCTCTCACAAGTCCAGACTCACTCTGACCAAAAAGCTCTATATTCACCTCAAATACAGTAAAAATCAAGACTAACGACCAACTCCAAAAGCTACGCTAGGCGTGCAGCAGGTAACGCTGCTATGTTAATTCAACAGCTATATATAAACTACATTAAACAGAGTTTCCAACCCTCACCTGGGCACGCGTCAGCGACACTGTTCAAGACGCACTCTGCTCTCACTACAGGCCAAGGCAAGGCATCTACTCCGGCATCTCCATGAATCCTCTCATGGATATGGGACAACATTCCTTGTTATTTTCTTTAATTGCTCTCTGAAAAATGATCCTCTTACTCTAAACTTCCAGAGAAGCAGATTTAAGTTTTACTTGGTATCATTTTTAAAGTGATTTACGCACATGCTTTTGCCGTAACATCAAACTGCAAACCACATTAGGTTAAACAAGGAAGCACTACTAAATTATTTTTCTCTTGGAAACTCTAAACCCCTTACAGAATATCCTCTGAAGAACAGCACATACAAAAATTGTGGGTTTTTTTTGAAGCAACAAAATGGCAGAACTGGAATTCAGGTTGCAAGCATCACGGCTATAGAGAAGCTTGTTGGATACAGCACCAAAGAGAATGGAAAAAAAAGCAGAAGGCTAAAACAATTAAATCAAGCAATGGGGCCTATGAGGAGAGAATCAAGCTTAATTCTTGAAGAGTTGCCTCGCTTGAAACTGTTGAAATAGTGAGTCAGCTCTCCAATGTTCAAGCATAAATGCCTTCTAAAACCTGAGACCCACAGACCCTGCCATTTCTTCAAAGCCAGATAAATGCCAAAACTTGTAATTAAATAAGTGGCATGAAGTTTATTTTTTGTAATATTTTAATCTCTGAAATTCTGTTCATTCAAGCGTTTTAGGAAAGGTTAAGTTTGGGCTTAAGCTTTTGATACATTCTGCACAGTCTTGTAATATGTTAACAGAAATAGCTTAAAAAAACCCTTCTGCAAACTCCCTCCTCTTAAAAAAAAAAATAAAAATGGTTGAGTAGATGTTTCCTTCTTGAATACTCTCAATACTGAACAGAAATGTCTATAGACCTGGATCTCTCCAAACAAATGCTCTGCAAAGATTCATCTTATTAGATGACTATTATACTATATTTGACAACTGCTGTCCAATGTTGAGATCAGACAGCTATTCATTCAGCAGAGATCAAACATATAGAATCCATAACGATGTATCCCCTTTGTACAACTCTCCTCCCCAAAAAATGAAGTAAAATTAGACTGGTATGACATGGAATGTCATGAATGGAAGAAAGTGTGGGCACGCGAGCACAGATAAGTAAAACTGGATGAAACAGTCAAACAATGATTAAAAGAATAAATTTGATGAGTCTTAAAGAATATCAGCGATAAGTCAAAAAGGTGTTTTTTTATTTTATTTATTTATTTATTTATTTATTTTTAACCACCCAGAGGTGTCCCAAGGACTGGACCAGCCCTTTCTGCTAACTCCGTGCTGCTGACAAGGCATCCAGGCAGGACCACCCGGGCCCACCTGGTTTTGTTGAGCACGTGGGTGTGACAGTGCAAGTGAATTTTCAGAGAATGAGTGTCAACTTGTTTAGAGATTAGATAAATAAATATCACCTTCCCCTTCCTTAGGATCTTGCACTTAATTTTGTCATAAAATTTTCCTTAAAATATAACCAAATTTTCTTTAATTAGTATTTTAATATAACATATCTACTGGTTTTATTATAAAATTAACTTCAGTAACCATTTGCTCCACTCTTCAAAATAACATTCTGATGTAAGAATGCATACTTTTCTCACAAAATCAGGAATTTTGAAATTCCTCAATGCCACTGATCATAGATCTCATGATTTGCTATTATTTTTCTTTTCCCCCTCCTGGTCACCTTTCTAAATATCAACCAACAACCATATCACCACTACCTGAGAAAGTGCTTCTGGGCTGATATGATCAGAGGTGGAGAAAAACAAAAAAATCTTGATTTTGTTCTTTGTGTAAGAATTAATTCTAAGACATGAGCACAAGTTTCTAAGGCACTCCCTTTTCCTAAGTTTAGAGACTGAAGGACTGCTTGAGCAAAGGTGCTGACTTTGACAAATGGGCACTGAAGAAGATCAGCATTCAGAAGCGCACCTGAAGATCCAGCAATCTCTCCGAAGGAGCAAAGTGAGCCATGCAGCTCAGTTAAAAAGAGATAATAAAAAATAAATATAGAAAAAAGAAGAAACATGTAAGAACTTTCCTGGTGATGGGAAAGTAGCCTTAAGTTTCAGAAGCCTCAATCAAATCACAAGTCCCTTCACCCCACCTTGGGCTATGGGGAATTCTCAAGTATTGTACACAGGGTCAAATATTATCCTTAAAGTCTTATTTCCTTCTCCAGTAACAGCACAGAGTGGGAACTTTATATGCAAGTTCACACTCACTTTGTGATTCTGTATTATTTTATGGGAAAAAAATCGTATGTGCTGTAAACTCCTGCAACTTCTAAACATTAAGATGAGGTCAATAGAATTTAAAGCACCAAACTAGCCTTCAAACATTCTCATACATGGAAAACAAGCTGATTTGGTTTACAGCTAGTATGGACAGGCTTGTCCTTGCTAATATCTGATACCTGCACTACGAGCCTTTTTTCATTTGCAAAGGATTAACTCTAGAAACTGCTGAAGAT
Source organism: Tinamus guttatus (assembly GCF_000705375.1). The sequence goes on along the minus strand of NW_010578863.1, from coordinate 132,707 downwards.
GCCAAGTCTTTGCTACCTTTACCACGTCAAAGGGGCCACACTTTGAACACAGTAGCAATTCCACAATGCAATCTTGCCTTTACTTGGCACCAAAGACTCCATATTTTATTTATATTGGAAAATGCCTTCATTAAAGGTTTAAAAAAAAAAAAAAAAAGGCAGGGGGAGAGTGGAGAAATGAAGAGAGAGAGAGAGAAAGCAAAGGAAAAAACACTGCACACTAACACACTGCAGTAAGTCTGAGTATTACACTCTCTTTAGTCAATACTACTGCCCACACTGATCCCTCTTTATTCTGTGCCAGCTGGGCTATTTACATGATACTGAAGTAGTACCACTTGGTAGAGTACACTAGCTTAGAAGGTACAAACAGTAGCTTTTCTGTTATTATTCATCTTCCAAAAGGCTTTCAAATGAGAAATTGAAATAGATGTGCTACTACAAGAGCGCTGCAGAACTCCACAGAAGTCAACTTCTTTGCACGCCAAAGCAGACAAGTTGTTTCCAACAGAAGACAGTCCCCTGACATTAAACTCCAGTTTTCTGATAAAGCCTGAAAGCATCCAAATGATGGGATGGACAAAATGTTACAAAACACAGCAAAGCACAAGCTGGCTGACAAGAAAAAAAAAATACTTAGACTGTTCACACTTAATTCAAAGAACAACAAATCACATTAAATTGCTTCAAGCAATTGCAAAGGAATACACATACCAAAGTGGTAGTTAAGTATATTCAAACATGATTTCAACAGAAAGACCAAAGACTCCTCCAATAGTATCATGCTTAAGAAAATTTCTAGCTCATCTTGATTACATTTATAACCAGAAAGAGCTGCATATTTATTAGCATTAAACTCTCCCAAAGAAAACTGACAATTCCCTAACTTGCTTCTTATTTTGATGTTATCTTGTGCTTTACATTCAAGATTCGCAAGATTTCATTGTGCCAGTCCCAAAAGATTGAAGAAATTCAGATGTAGTCCTTTTGGAAAAAATAAAAATCTGAATTATTTCCGTTTGCTGCAAGGTTTTAGATCTTTAAACCAGGTCTTTTAGGTTTCTCTTCGAGCTGCAAGAACTGCAGATGGAAGCAGCTTAGAAGCTACATACAAGCACTATATTAACAATATTTCTATGAAGAAACAAATTCATAATTTTTGATGTGTTGAAGAGAGATATGGGATTTTGCCAGATAACTGAGCTTTTCTGTCCCGAACTAATAAGCTCTTTACACACTTGTAAATTACGATAAGATTTCTGGCTTTATAGGCTCCAGTTTAATAAATACTTGCACTCCAAAAGCATTGGTACAACAAGGAAAAAGAGGGGTTCATACCTCTTGATATAACTTGATATAACCTCTGAGAATATATATTAAAAAAAACAATTTTAAAGGCTACTATTAAGTATAAAAAAGCCAAATAATTAAGTAAACAATAAAGATATGGTAATTAGTGTCTGTAATAAACTGACAAGAAAGCTGGTGGAGCTTTGTTCTCTTGAATGGCTTTGAAATCAAGGTCAGATGTCTCTGGGGAATACATTTAGTTCCTTGCAGTAAATGGGTGCAATATAGTATCTTATCACAACAAAACCTAGTCAAACTAAGTTATCCCAACTGTAGCATTAAACTACATTAGCATCAAGGCTAAGAAGCAATGCTGACATTAAAAAATAAATAAATAAATAAAAGCACTTTTAGGAAAAAAAAAAAAAAAAACTTTTGAACTCAATGTTAGAATTCATTCCTCCCATAGAGTATATTCTATTATGCTGTTACATATTATACTGATTAAGTCACAGAAGTGATTACTGAGTATCTTACAACAGCTCCTTTTTCCTCTGCCTTTCCTACCCCATCTCCTGACACAGGAGCTTCCTTCCAAAGGCCAATACCCAGAAAGCAGCAACTGGCCCTTTCACAGCAAATTTGGGGTTAGCAACGAGTATCATCATTCACTGCAGTGAAGATAGTCAGGTGAAAACCACTCCAGATAGCAGGAGCAGAGGCAGCCAAAGCAAAGACTTTTGCATCCCAGGCCTTTCAGGAACTCCTTGTACATCTCACCAGACTTTTGTTCCTACAATGGCTTGACCATTTCTTTCTCTTAAATGTTCATTTCACTTCCTCGCCCCTCCTCTTCCTCCTCTCACCAGTCTGCATCTCCCTTTTCTACCTCCCATTCCATTTTCTTGCCTTAGCTTTTCCCCATTTACAAACCTACCTAGGAACTTGCTAGCACTGCTTGTTACCACTGTTTCAGTTAACCTACTTACGTAAGGCATGCTCAAAACTAAGTCCAGTCAAAACTCCTTGCTAGCATCTTCTCCATGAATTTGAAAAGGCATCTCTGCCTCTTGATCACTTACAGTTCACCCTTGAGTACAAGCAGTTACGAGTTTTTACATAAAATACTATACTTCAACAGAGTTGTTAAATGATATTGTACTATATATAAATATTCTAAACCAAATCTGTAAAGATATCAAACATATAGATGACGGTTAGGCTTGAGGAGGGAAAACACTGCAGCTATAATAAGTAAGCTTGGCTTAGGCAAACTTCCTAGGGAACTGTAATTGTATCTCAACAATCAACACCAGTGACTGTTTTTTTTTTCCCTTTTTTCTTTTTTTTCCGTTTTGTAAACCTTTAACATAAATAATCTGCAGGAGTACAAGGCAAAACAGAAGAAAAGATAACAGCTTTGCACCTTGAAATAAAGGCCATCAAGACATACAGTCCCAGAAGTAGCTTACTTGTCCTACAACAACTATATTCTTAGAGATAATACACTTAACAATTCCAAAAAACGCATGCACTGAAGTTTCAGTTATGTGATATTAAAGTCTTTTCCATAACTGTTTCGAGTCGTGCTAACATATTAAGGTAACGTATTAAGGTAAGCAAGATGCCCTTTTTACAAGGCACCTGCAATTCCCTCACCAACTGATGTCTATACTGGGTAAAGTCTCTGTAGCAAGGATAGAAAAGAAATCAGGAGAGCATGTACACAACAAACATTTAAAAAAAAAGCAGTTACTGAGTGCTAAACAAATTTGAACACATGTCAGTTTGGATTACACTGCAGGGACCAGCAAGAACTTCAAGGAATGGTCATCAGGATGGTGCAACCGCCTTCTACCAAGCACACAAACAGCACCCGTTGGATCTCCCCTGGGGGCCCAGCAGGCTTGTCACCTTGTGAATTGGGCATGTTTTGGAAACAGCCTAAGGGGGATGCTTGACTGATTAGGCCAACTTTGGTCATGAGTTGTATTGAAAGTTGGTCCTATCATGCACAGAATTACCCAATTTAACTGTTTAACTGGGCAGGGAGAAAAAAGTAGTGAGTCTTTACCAAAGCTCAACACAAGAAACAGGCAGAAAGACACAATCTTTTGTACCCATCAGTAAGACAATGCGGACACTGATGTTTCCAGAGTGTGCTGGCTTTCTTTCCCAAAGCTCTCCTGTACGCAGAAAGAAGCCAGGTAATACAACTGGTTTAAAGCAGGATGGATTCTACGCGTGGTCTCAGAACATACAAATATACTATTGATCCACTAATTCTGAAATGGGCCGCTGGCCTTCATTCCCTAAGAAGAAATAAACCCTTTGAGCTTCAAGGCACCAACCACCAGCCTGTGTCTCTGTCTCTCTAATGCTAGTGGCGCAAGCAAAAGAAACAAGTTTTATGTCAGCAATAAAAATAAACACCGGTTCTCATAGAAAAATCCCACACGATCTCTCCTTCCTTCTGCCACGGCAGAGGAGGCTGGAAAGAGGGCTAAAGTACCAATCACAAGTGACCTATGAGGCCTGTTATGACAAAGGCTATAATTTCATGGAAGTTTAGACCAAAAAAAAAAAAAAAAAAAGGTCAATTTAACAACAGCACAGGAATGTATACCATGGTCTGTGCAAGTTACCCAGTAACTGGACCTAAGTATATATGTTTAGGCTATGTAATAAAATGTCAAACAGTATCAGAATAACTATAAACTATTAAAGTTCAAAAATTAATGGAAAGTAATATAAATCTTAACGTAATTCACATTTACATGGATTTTCCAAATCATTCCCTAAAAGCCACGTCTCCATTTGTAAGAAACTGATGCTTTCAAATTAAAACTATTTATCCTTAGCTGTTCTTGCTTATTTATTTAATCAGTGAAAAGGACAGCAATAGGAACAGCAAAAGCAGATGTTCTAACATGTGACCGGCATCACAAGCTTCGCTGCTGGCTCAGTGCTAAGCATGGGTTTTCAGTAGTCCTCAGGCAACAGGCACAGACAGGACATTTCTGGGGACCACAATAAAATTCCTGTGAACAGCTGGGTCTTCCTAAGTCTAAGGGTGGTCTTAAACTAGAGTTGGTATTTAGTTTTATTAGTTATTTACTTTTATTAGTTATATTAAGTTTTGTGAAATAATCATTCCATCACTTCAAGCTGATGGAGAGTCAGGAGAGGTCTCAAATAATTTGGCATCTTAATTCATTCTGCACATCAAAGTAATGTTCCTAATCCAGGCAGACAGAACAAGGGCAGGCTGCACACAACCAAAAGCATATTTATTTTTCTTGGTAGCAATGATTATTCATACCGAAAAAAAATATTAGGGCTAAAGAAAAACGGTGCTTTTTCTCAGCTTATAAATAGACATTCATGTTAATAAGGTGCTCACACATTTTATATGCTTCAGAGAAAAAAGAAATTATGGGCAGAGATCTATCAAAACAGTTGAAATTAGGCATGTTCTTTTTACCATATGTTCAAAATTAAAGCTAAGCTTTTAAAAGGTTTATCTTTCGACTGACAGCTTGAGTCGATTGGCGCTCCCTTAACCACGTCCCAGGAGCGACTCTCAAGCACGTGCAGTGCTTCAGTGTCTGAGGGGTGAGGAGGAAAAGCAGAGATGACCACCAAAAAACCCAGTTAACAAAGCATATCAAGTTGTGTGTACTCAGATATATATATATATATACACATACACATATATGTACACACACACACGCATGCACACATATAGATATGCATATATCAATTCCATTATGATTAGCAGCTAAACACTTCAACCAGAGCAGCTGAAATTTAGTCCATAAAAAGAACAACTAAGACCACCATACAATAACTTTTATTTAAACAAGCCCAAACAGAAAGAACATCCAGAATCACTGAATCATCTAAATATTGCAGACTGAAGATTGGGCTACTGCATAAAATTTTACTCTACAAATTCCTGCTTGTGCCCGGGGCGGGAGGGAATCTCTCTACAACTGTTGTGAAATCATGATGAAGAATTCCAAATGACTCAGGACTAACATTTACACATCCGCATCACTGGAAAGTCACAGCTTTTCTTTATGTTGACACTGAAGTGCAGAAAAATGCCAAAGAACAAATTATTTAACAACAAAAACAACAATGTAATTCTCAAATAAAACTGAGATGAGGCAAGAGTTAGTAGAAATAAAATACCCCTATCAAAAGCAAGCCTATGCTTTTGAGGTGAGGAAGGCTTTTTTTTTAATAATAGTTCTACAGTTTGGTTTTCTTGTCATGTGAAGAAAACAGTGTCACAGAATGACAACCAAAGGCAGGACCACAGACCATTCAGCCCAAGAAGCAGCAACACTTTCAACACTTTTTACTTTCAACACTATTTTTTTTTTTATCAACAAGTCATACTTAAGACCATAACAAGGTGGTCAGGAAAACACAGCTTCATGATAACGTGTGGAAATACCACGTGGATCTGCTAAAATACGTTTGCCCGAACACTACTTTTACAAAAACCTATATATTACCTAAGGGAAAAGAAAAGAGCCTGGACCATCTGAAACTGTTCTCCTTCAACTTATTAATGATAATTTACTCATATTTCAGTTTCAACATGAGAAATCGATTCGATAAGACTTAACCATATGTAGATGTACACAAGCAGCGTCCTGCAGTTTTATTTACACTGCAGTAAAAGTATCGAATATTCTGCCCAAGTGCAGCTTCAAAGTTCCCAAGGATTAGGAACAGGAATGTAGAACACTTAATCAACATGGATTTTCTTTTTTAAACATTCTACTTACTCCTATATCTTCTTGCAAGTAAGGAGATAAAACTTTCATTTGGTTTCATTTTGATCAACAGAGGTAATTCCCGTCACTTATCAAAAAGTTGACTATGGAGGTCTAACATCTTTTATAAACATTCCGCTCAAGCATTTATGCAACTTACTATTAAATCATGTTTTATGTGAAGACATAGCATTAAGCCTTTGGAAGCTGGTGAGCTGCTAAAGCCTGTTTGCAGCTCTGGTTGCTGAATATTTTAGTAAACAACAAGATTCTCCCAGCCTACAAAAGATCTACAGCATAAAGATTGACTCAGCGTGAGAACATAAACTTCAAGCCATCATATCACAGAGCAAACTGCACTCTTGTAGTCAAGTCTATCTGATTTCCAAAGGCAGTGGAAGATAAATGACTATTTTCACCTTAAAAATAATATTTAGTAAACTAGAAGGACAGAGTTTTAAGCAGTTATTCCATTACTTAGTATTTCAGGTTAAAAGGAAATCTTTGAAATGATAAGTATTGTTTGAAAATATTTTGGCATTGGCACAGATCTTGCAAAGAACAGTCCAAGCTTTAACTTAATTATCCTTTTTACAAGAATTGTGGTTTGAGAAAATACAACAACTTCATAAATATAATAATCACTAAGTGTAATAAGCCCTTGGCAATAATGTTCTAAGCAAGTTTGGATAATCCAAGATAAACCCTGACTCTCTTCTTTGTCTCTGTACATACACAGTTAATCTAGACAATTCAAAAGCAAATGCAAATGGTGCTGCTCAGACTGTACAAGCACACAGCATGCAAACTCCTGTGAGAGCAAAGCATTACATCTAAGGATAACTGAGCTCATCAGCAAGCTACAGAAACTGCACCCCAACAAGAGCAACAAAAAATCTGCACCAGCAACATTATTTTCTGAAACAGAATTAGGAAGGAACTAAAGAGTAGATAACAGTTAAAGGAAACAGAGAAATAGTCATCATTATGATGGTGCACTTTAATCCTAAAAGGTATATCCATTTATTTCAACTCCTTTGCCTGCACTAGAATACAGCTGAACCAAAACAAGGCACAGAAACTCCTTGTCTGTTCATAACAATATTGCAGAAATTTTGAAAGAAACCATAAGAAATATGATAACTAGCCACAGCTGACAGCAAAACACTGGCTTTATACATAGGTGATTATATACAGGGAGGGGGAAAAAATATATATAAAAAAGAAAAAGTCAAGTACCTACAATTCAGATTATTCTTCCTACTGCTTCCAAATCCCCCTGCTTTATCAGACCTCTTTCATTTCCCTACCTGCTTTTCTACTGCTTTATCTTTACCCAGATCCTACACCCCTGTTTAATCTCACCGTTGGGCTTCTCATCTACATGAAACCCCCCAGGTTTTCACAGGTCAAACTCTACATCTGAACCAAATGGATTTTTATAGTATCTGACTATTACTGCCCATTCAAGATTTTCCTGTTCTAAAGATTTTAAGTGTTTTTGGTGCTGTTGTATTACTACAAATAAATTATTTAACCCTTAATATTTCACAGGCTAAAAATTCTCTTAACATTTGTAGGTTCCCTCAAAAAATCCAACCATCGATGTTGACTACCTGGAGATGTTTGTCAATTCACGTGTGCTACTCCACAAACTACATGGGAAACAACAGAGCTTTTCACTTGGAAACAAATATTGCTTAATAAGTGTTCTGTAAAATCACTAGGGAAGCAAGAACATGACACAGAAGCAGACGTGCTCATGGTACCTTCTTTGGGAAGGAGGGGAAGGACTGGCAACTTAATTTAATTCAGTCACCCTATACACAGTACAGGCCAAACAGCACAAGAAAGAGGGCACTTCATCATCAAGGCACAGTAGAACATGGTTTTCCACTTACGCAGGTCAAAAGCGTTTTATCTTTTTCTTTTTTTAAAAAAAAATTCAAACTGAACTTCTCAACAAAAGAGCAGAACCTGATCAAAGCACTTTGCTATCATCAAAAGTACTATCAATCCCTATAAATTACAGCGAGTTTCTAGACACATTTTTCAGGGCAGATGGATCATTTGCAATCTGGAACTTTGCAGAAGAAAAACACCTTATGCTATTCGCAATTAGGAAAATACAGGAAAAATACAAAATGTTCGCTTCCAAAACGTATTATTATAAAACAGCGAGGAAGAGTAGATTAGCAACCTCTACAAATCATATTTTGATTTTAAACATGATTTTTATCTCTACCCATTTTGCTCTATCATATTATCCTCTGATTTTTTTGCAGATGATTCCTCTTTTTTCTGAAATTTTTTACCCCACATTTACCAGACATACATTATGCTCTGGCTTGTACTAGTCCACCTTCTCCGCCAATACAAGCCCACCTTTTATCCCTTTCTTAAACACCCCCTTCCCAAAAGGGCCAAGACCTTCATTTCCCAAACTCCAGCACAGCCTGCCCAGCCTGTGCTCTCCACAAATCCTCAGCACCATACCCGGTGCCAAGGCACAAAGTGCTGTGCCCGTTCCCTTTGTGAATTTGCACATGCCACCTCCAGGATGCTGCTCGGAGCACGATGGCTCATCGTCCCTCTGGAGCAGTGTCAGCTTGACTCGTAGGCATGTAAGGGTAGAGGTATTGCAAGGAAGAGCATGAGCAATTTAAGTGTATTCACGGCAGCCATTAACCATGGGCTTGCATGTGGCAGAAGGTCATTCACAGCAAAATACTGTAGATTAGGGTGCAAATTCACACAAGTGCACTCGCTGCTCAGTGCCAGCTTTTGTTGTGAAGGTTCTTAGAGCTAGGCTACAAACTCGTACGCTAACGTACTGCAGACAAAGCCCTTCAGAATGCACTTCAGGCACAGCACAGAAATGCTGAACAGAAGTGGCTGAGCTACAAGTTTATCTGCTCCCACCAAAGCTGTCACTGAACGGCTCTTAGCAGATCCCTGGAACATCATCAGCCACATACAAGACGGCTGTGCAAAGCGAACAGGGGAAAAACGGTACTTGCAGTCCCTAGTCCTATTCTTGAATTAAAATAATAACTATTGACATCCAATTCCACTGCTATGGCTTGGGAAGGCTAGGGCAGCTGGAACAAACTGTACCAGTCAAAATACTTCTACATATATTGAGGGAAAGTGCAAATGAACTAGCCACTTTGTACCTGCACCAACTGAAAATTTTCAAATCTTATTAGTCACATGAATTTCTATACTAAAAGCACAAATCCTTAATCCCAAATTACACATTCTTAACAAAATATTTTCTCATGGATTTTTTCTCTTCACCACTTCCGTTTTGAAAGAAAGTATGATGGGATTTTAGCAGAGCAGAAGAAACTCACCTTTCAAGATGAAAGCTAAGAGCAAAGGTTTTGGACTTTATTATCAATTTTCTGATCAACAGTACCTTTACTCTCATCTGTTAGCAACAAACTAATATGTTCCCAAGGATAGGTTTGAAAACCTAAAAAAAGCCTACTTAAAGTTTATTAAGGTTAGCTTATGAGGAACTTGGCAAGTGTTTACCTCTAAATATATACAAATTAGCATCAAACATTTTGGTGACAGTTTTAGTTACATTTTAATTATATAAGCTTACACACCAAACAAGAAAGGCAGTTATTCTTCTGACTTTTATGATCTTAATTACCTCTATGTCTAATATCCTGTAAGTTATAAAATTTCACACAACTACCCCCCTTAAAATAGCCCATTGATAATGGAAGGTAATCAGCGATCTAGCATCACTAAACCCGTATTTAGCACTGGAATTAATTCACATAGAGCATTTACAGTGAAGCTAAACTAAGCTCATGCTCAAGTCACTCCAAGAGCCAGGCCAGATTATTTACTGTTAAGGTAATATGTATAAAAATACTTGTACCGTTCAGCATGCATTGCTAGGCTTCAGTACATCATCTTTTCAGAGCATTCTTCTGTGATACTTCCTTGTTTGCTCTTGAAGGCAAGAACACAAAGGCCTTTTTGAGGCTGCATTTCCTTGGTAAGGCCCGCTTGAGAAATAACATTTCATACACACCAAATCTGAAATCTAACCATTTAAAAACACCATGAGTACAGCACTGCACTTATTCCCTCCTAGTCAACAGGGAGGTTCTATATGTTTCATCAGACAAAAGTTTACATTCTTTTCTCCTCCTGGATTATGTCCAATTCTGGACAATTTGCCTGCTAGCACTTCTGCACACTAATGATGGAGCTGAACGTACTCCTGAAAGGATGCAGAAAGCTGAACATTTGTTGCCTATAAAAGAATGAACATAGTCATCCCTTCCCCATCCTACCCCCCAGCAATTAATCAACAATAAAAACTCAGCATAACTCCCTTAGGGAAAAAAAATAGACACACATATAGGTCACAAACTTATATAGGGTCTTTGAAAACAACAAGGAAAAATGTGATCTGCCTCTCCTAGAGATTCTGACATCTGAGAGCAGAAAACCAGTTTTATTTCAAAAATATTTATTTACTTCAAAATCTTCTAAAATTTCATGTAATCAAGCACTGTGGAATTCATGAAGACTACTTAAAAATAAGCAGTATGTGGAGAATTTTCTTTTTTGGTGCAAAGGGTCAAAGTACTTACTTCAGGTATTGTATTTTATTCACTACAGCTTTAGCAATTTACGCTAGAAGATTCATGGGAATCTAACATAGGTTCCTTAACGCACTGTTCACTCTGCAAGTCAGCATCAGAGCTGATCCAGCTACGGTATCACTGCACTCTGTCGTATTATATAATAAACAAGCGTAGTTTGACATATCACAGAACAAACTGGTTACCACCACTCTACTTTCTAGCACAAAGTAGCTTATGACAGGCAATATTTAATCATTTTATTAAAAGCTTCCCCTGGAGCACACACTTAATCACAAAGTGCCTCAGTCTAACCTCAAGTTTCAGGTCTGAAGGTTTGCTCCTTCTCAGACATCTTTTCACTCTGAAGCAAAAAGAAATCATCTATAATCTAATGCTTTCCTGCTCTTAAAAAACTTTTAACCAGGCAATTCCAAACCAACTGGCATGTGCCTGAGATGCAAACTATTTGCTCTATATATCTTCCTAAATTTTGTCAGCTATAATCCAACGAAACATCAATACATTAAGCAAATCTTAACGTGAATCAGGATTTAAGTAAAAGAGCCACTTAAAGCTGCGTTCCACTGTATTATCAATAGAGTTATCAGAGATGAGATGTGAACATTAAAGTTTCAAAACTTCATATAACGCTTTGCCAATTAATTTTTACCTGCTTGTTCTCGTGAGACCTACCACTTCTCAAAAGTTTAAACGAGGACACAAATTCAGGACTTGCCTCAGGCTGAGCCCTACGGTAAATCAGAGCTGTTTATGGCATTAAAGGGGAAGAAAGAACAGGGGACAGAAGAAATAACTGGGGACAGACTTTATTAAAATAGGTGTTATTTATTTTCTTTTTTACATCAGCAATGATGGAAAATTCATGGGAAAAGCTAAAAGAACGTGATTCTGGCACAATCAGAGCTGCAAAGAAGTGTGTGGGGGTTTTAGTAGTACTGATGTTAATATTAAACTATTTTTTACTTTATTATGGAAGTGTTTTAAAATATGCAACTTAAAATTAGCCGGTTACATCTATTCAACAAACTGTTACATATTTATATTATGCCAGGTAATTTTACAGTTGACATAAGAAACAGAACCTCTTGAAGAAAAGTGAATTTAAGTCAAACAGACATACATGAACTTGTGCTCTACAGGACCAATTTACTGGTATTTAACAGAATGGGGAATTCCAAAGCAGGAAGAAAAATGTATTTATTAAGCAAACACACTGACACTTATAACTGAAGTTATAGTGAGGTTTGTAAAGGTCAGATGCTCCAGATTCACTATACACACAGAAAAAAAAAAAACGAGGCAAAAAACTTAAACCTTAGTATGTACAGGCATTTTTCCCTTTAATACTAGTAATATGTCAAGATATTAAGCGGCCATAGGTATCTTAAAAAAGCAATCATAATATGCACTTAAAGACTGTTACCAAAACTAGAAGCTATGTCTGTAAGTCTATGTTGTATGTTGTGTCACTATGAGTAAACAAATGCTCCTTTGGACTGCAAATTGACGCTCAGTTTGGAGGCATTAAACACAAGGCAGCCAGCATGGCCCAGAAGAGATTCGTGACAACATAATTCTAATATCCTGCAACACTACCAAGCCAGGCACACAAAACTGTGTGATAAAATGGACTGTAATTGCCTCACTTTTTCATTTCATTATCAGCTGAAGACATTCAAGTAATGAAGAGTTTCAGAAGTTTCACTCTCCCTCACTAAAAAAAAAAAAAAAGATTTTTTTTGAGGGAAGGCATCATCTTTGGTAACATTACCTTTAGCTTTGCAATAAGACAAGAAAAAGATAGGGCATTTAATCCTAATTTTACTGCCAATTTTATTAGACTTTTATATAATTTAAATAAAGGATTACCTCTTTTTTTTCCTCAAATAAACTTACCAAGTACAGCAAAAATGTTCACTAACATAAATTACATGTGGCTGTAGAGAGCGCACCAAGTCTGACATTATGTCCACATGATTTTAAAGTGAGTAACCAGAGCTCTTTTCTCACTCCACAGTAAAAAGTTCACACAAATGAACAAGATTTGGAAGACACAGCAACACAAGTATCATAGGCCTCTAAAAAGGATGAAAAACTAATGTGCATCCCTATCAGCTTGGGTAGGCACTAAGGATAGGCTGATACCACAGAGAAAAATCAGACGTGTAATTCTTTTCTCACATAGAGGCTGTAAATGTGCTCTAACAAGCACACAGTGTACTCAGAAGTTTCCTAAACTAGAGAACACTACTAAAACCATTTTGTGAAAATGGACCCTATTTTGATATAGGGAATGAAATTTATGTGAAGAGATAGAGACAAAAGAAAGGGGTGGAAGGGAAGAGATTGAGTGTCAAGAACAGAGGGGAAAAGAGGATTATGATGTACAAATATGAGATGTAGATCTTTCAGATTCAAGGCCAATGAGCTTTAACTTGCTGAGGGAAACTAGCAGCCAAGCAGAATGCAGAAAATCTTACCAGCTGTGTTTTAAACAGATTGCACAGATATGAGTATCAGGAGAGGAGGGAGGAGGTACTTAAGTACCCTGGATGACAGCTACAGGCCTAAACCTTATTTGTAGAGACAGAAAATGAAAATGGGGTTGCGGAAACACTGTTTGGACGAGGAAGAAAGTTATGAATAAAACATGACTGTGGATGTAGGGAGAAGGAAAAAAAAAAAAGGAAAAAAGAAAAGAGGGCTACTCCCAAACTACTGCCTTGGGCGACACAGGACTATGGTGCTGTCAGCAGCATTGCAAATGGTGAGCTAATGAGTTAAGTTTGAGAGCGCTGGTAATGAGCCCTGAGACATTTGCAGAGTGCTTAGGATAATCTGAAACCCTGCAAGGAAAACAAGCGCGGGTGAAGGCTCCTAAGAACCATGAACCTCTGCAGGGGATGCAGTAACCTGAATAAACGGGCATGCAAGTTTGCTACGGACACTGCGCACTCGGCACGAGTGGGAAGGGGGCACGAAAGGAAGGGGGCTGCAGCAGGCAGCACCAGAGGGGCCAAAAACAGAAAAGCCAGGAGAGCCAGAAAGTCTCCCCATGTTATATCTCCTCATCCCACAGGCCTAGAGTGGCTCTTAGCTACACCCTTTAAAAGGGCACAATTACACTTTAGAAAACGTAAATAGAAATTTGACCGGATTATTGAACTAGTTGATAGATGTATAATAACTATTTCCAATTGCAGTTATTGCTGTCATTTAAAAGCAAGAGCATATCTGATTTAAACTAAAAAATGTAATATAATTACAGGCTTCAATCTATACTTGTTTTACTGGAAAATACAGCCTGATTCAAAGAAAAAACTGAATACGCTCTTTACTCCTAGTGGTTGGCTGAAAAGGCCAAACCTCTTGAGCGACATCAAGAAAAAAAAAAAGTCCCCTTGAATTCCAATAAGATTCTTTTAAGCATACCTTCCTTAAAACAAAACAAAGCTTTATGGAAATAATTTAAAGTTATTAAAAGAGGGGAAAAAGTAACTATGCCTCCAAGATGTCAGAAGAATCTTAACATACTTCCCTGAAGTAGTAGTCCTCCCTGTGTTTGCTTGGTATCTTAATTTGCCATTGGTTTCAAAATTCCAGGCTTGCCAAAAGCTATTCCTTTCAAAACCTCAGGAATTCCATTACTAGTTTTAAGCTAAATTAAAGAAAAATAGAAGCATTCAACGCATGGCAAAAGTATGCACAAAGTGTTTGTTGATACTCATAAATAGACTGAAAAATTTAGGCATGTCTGCAGGATAACTGCTGCACTGTCAGCTCTGTTTTGCTCTGCTGCGCAACTAAGCAAAAAGCTACTGCTGTCATTCCAGAAAAGTGCAGCATAAGATACATCACTACCAAAATGGAAAACACTTAACACTAGGTCATTCATTTTTTGTTTGAATAAATGTATACCTATAAATATAATCCATACACAAACCATTGCTGCAAAGAATAGTGGGAGGTTCCCATTTGAAACTGCTGCTTCAACATCTCTACATGGAGGAAAGACGTCACCACCTCCTAAGTCATGGAGAAAGCAGCCAGCTCTCCTTTGCTGTCAAACACCTCAGAACTGATGAAATAAAGATGTTCCATCTCAGAAATATTAATGAGCTTAATTTTAGGTGAAAATTCACATGCATAACAATACACAATAAAGCAGATATTAATATAAACGTTATAGTATAATCTAAAATTAGCTTTCCAAAGTTCACATACCAAGAAATTTGATAACTTAATTTGCATCAAGACAAGTAATCCCAGCAAATAAGAACTACCATGCAGGGCAACTGTTTTTGGCAGCGACCATCGTAAATCAGCAGAATTCCGACCACAACAATTTGTTGCAGCTCTGGTGACAGATCTGTATCTTCCGTGAGATGCAATAAGAATCCAGATAGCGGCACACTGGATAGAGGGTCTATTACACTCTTGGAAAGGCAGGAAACTGCAGCCGCTTTTCAGTGCTGAGGTGGCCCACAGTAACGGATCAGTGGTTTACAGTAACTATCTCCACCGCACGGGAATGGGAGCAGTAGCCTCTCAGCCCTGCCAGGACTGAAATCACTCTAAGGAAAAGAGAAGGTCTTCTCTTTAGGCTAAAAAAAGCAGCAACCCACTCCCTCCTGAGCTTGGAGCAGAGTCCAGGAAAACTACCACTGTTTCAGACACGCCAACTGCCCTAGAACGCTCAGCTTTTATCAAAAGTATAGACATTTTCATAAAGCATTTTGAAAGCAAATTTTCCTGAAGAGGAAGACAGATGCACAAAAAAAAATAAAAACAGCTGAATAACAAAAAAATAGAGTAATAAACAAATGGATGAAATAAAATGCATGCTTGGGACCTTGTGCACCAACAAACAGTCGTATCTACCAACAGCCAATACTATATCAGAATATTCACATCAAAAAACATATCCGAAGTCCTATAAAAAGGAGTGGCAGGTCTTGTAATTATGGTAAATTCCAAAGAAGCTGAAGTAACATCAGTCAACTGTAAAAAGTAGCAATGACAGCAACAACACACAATATAATCATTTTACATTTGTTGTAATCCTGAGGAACACACTCTGTAACACAGATATTAGCCTTACTTTGTCAACTGAGATTCAAGCAAAAAGTTCAGGGATTTTCCTGGGCCACCTAACTGAGAACTCAGTGCCAGATGAAGCAGAGCTCAGGTAACAAGAAGCTTCCCACCTCCCTACACCCCATATAGATGTGAAAGCATTTTAGGTAAAGAGAAAATAACATATAAAATTAACACATTCAAAGACAAGACAAGTAAATTTTCAGTAGTCACAATATCATGTCTACTAATTAGAAAAGAATGCATATGAGCAATCCCAAGCATGCAATAATCGTGAAATTTTATTGCACAAGCATCAAAACAAGTTATTAGTTCTTTTTTATTAAAGCCAAGGGATAACTCTCTCTATTCTGGAGAATCAAATAGCTCCAGGAAGACAGATCTTAAAAGGAAAAAAAAAGAAAAGAACAACTTTTTGTTGTCCAAAAGACCAAAAGGTAGTATTTCTGAGTGGAAAAATTCAAGGCTGCTTTAATACGACTGCTACCTTGTAACTTCTACAAAATTATCAACCCCATAACCAACACGAGTTCTCAGCCCATATCTCCTCAGACGGGTTCAATAAAGAATTATGATGTTATCAGTAGCAGACAAAAATAAAACCATTAAGTCCATTTGAGAAAACATGACTGAGAAGCTGCAGATCGATATCTCCTGGCAAAGCCAGCCTGGCAGTTACTGCTGCAGCCCAGGGTTACTCATCAGCACCCAGCAAATAGAGGTTGCCACCCATTGGAGCTGGCAACAGGAGCCACAAGCACTCGCCAGGCCACCCCAGGCAAAATCAACCATGGGAACTGGCCAGGAAGGTGCCTTGAGCTAAGGCTGGCCATTCAGCAGCCTAAAGATCTTGCCTAAAGCTATGGGAAAGGTCATACTGAGCAGCTGGGACAAACAGCTGGAGGACACAACTCACAGATTTTTGGGAAAAATTTTTGGGAAAAATTTTTGAGGGGAGGACACAACTCACAGATTTTTGGGAGGAAAAAAAATGCCCATCCATATCCTGAAACATTAAGTAAAACTTCTGTGATAGCCTGAAAGCCTAAAGACAGATCTTGAAAAACCCTAGTCCCTAAATCGCAGACTAAGCAAGAGTCACACGCTGCCTCCTCAGAAACTGTCTGAAGTCAACAAAGTCTCTGCTCAGCCTCAAAATTTTCATGGGTTTGGATTTTTTTAAATCCACTCCCCCTTACTACAAGGTATCTTGCAGTTTTCTTAGCAGAAGCTGCAATTGTCATATTTTCTGATGTCAGGATTAAAAGTTTGAAAACTCAATATACATGCTGAACAAAGCCATTGTTTCAAGAATTCACTTCTGATGAATGAACAGCAGTTATAAACCGGAACATATTTTCCCCATTAAGTCCCGCTCAATGGGACAATAGGTACCAAATAAAAATAACAACGACAACAAGAGGAAAACAAGGGAATTACTATACAAAAGGCCAGATTCTTCCCTCAAAAACCCTTCGAAATGTATAATGAAATCACAGACATGCTGCCATGTATTGAGGAGTCTTAGACTTAAGATGTGCCCATGAACCTTAACTGAACAATGTCCCGAAGCTGTCAGTGCCACATGAGCTTAACTCCACTGCACCAGGCCAGTAGCAAATATACTTTAAACAGGCATAATGTGTCACTGTCACCACAAGAAACAGACACACCCTGCTCCCCTTGCTGCCTGCTTCCACCCCCATCCTTGCACCGGCACCAATGTTTGTGCAGCAAACTGATCCAGCCTAAACCTCCCTGCCCTTCCCCCAGGTCGCCTCCAAGGCCAGCCCCATCCACCACAACCACACTCGGATTTGCCTGCTCCACAGAGGAAGCAGCAGGTAGGGCTGGGAACCAGCAGCACCTGGTTCTTCCATGGCAGAGCTGGGACATGCCACGAGGGTCCCAGCTGAGACTTCGGAACATCGGTCCCAGCAACGCGGGCCTGGATCCCCCATATCTCCTGGATCCTCCATATCTCCTGGATCCCGCCTCTTTACTCACCAAGAGCCCATCCAAGGAGCTGAGTCAAGGCAAAACTGGCGCAAGAAAGAAAGGAAGAAGCCTGGAAAGGCAGAAAGTCCAACCTGTATCAGCTTACAGTGGTACTGAAACAGACTCTTCTACCACCAGACTTTTTAAGTCAAAACTTGCCAGTGCAGCTGTGCATGATGAGCTTAATAAGTTTGTTTTTCCACGTCCAAATTTCTGGAGGGAAACCTAAGGAGCCACCGCCTCCGTGGGCACAAGCAGCAGGAAGCACAACCAGGTAACTCCATTAGCCAACTTCACCCCACCGCATTCTTCAAGTTTAATAAAATGAAAAGAGAAGATTAGCTATTTTAATTTAATAATGATCCCTTTACCAGACATGCTTTCAAAGATCACTAATCAAAGCATCCCTTTTATTTTTTTTTTTTTTTGCACAAGAACAACATAATTGAACCATCATTGAACATAGCTGAACCATCATTTACTATTTGTAATGAATTCAAACAATGCTTGCAGGTAATAAAAGTAGTCTCAGGCATCTCTCTGCCCAGAAGTGAATTTCATTGATTATCTAGCCAAAAAAAAAAAAAACACACAAAACAAACACACACACACACACACACAAAAAATAAACCCTGTGTTTTTAAACAACGTCCAGAGATCACAAAAACAAGTAAAACTGATTTCAATGAATTCTGGATCAGACCGCCATGAATATAGACATAACTACATTCAAGCTAGTTTTTGAACAGCAAAATTACCTTAGATAAGAATACAGAGAGATTGTCGCAAATAACCTTGCTAGCTTCCAAGCAATAGAGTTTATTACTGGGTGGTTCAACTCATCAGAGAAAAATTTCCATGGTAAACAAATACATTTTTTATGTTTCTTCAGTTAACAGAGAAAACAACAATATTGTTTCGTCAGACAAAACATATCAATCTTACAGTTCAAGAACTGTACAACTGGAGTGCAGAATTCGGTTCTCATATCTGCAGCCTAGCCTTCAGAAAGGTCACATTCCTATTATTTTTCAGTCCATGAGACTTTCCCTTTTCTTTCAAAGATAGATTCTTAGGTGAACTACTGCCTGTCAAACTATTTAAGACAATACTTTATATATGACTGCAAATCTTTCTGACAGAGATTTCTACATGCTGAAAGAGTGCTCCAAATCACTCTACCTGTAAAAATTACATGGAAATGAGAACTGTTTATTTTGAGTACAACTACCGTAAAAATTTAAGACAAGACACTGAACTGCAAAGCGAGCAAAACCCTGGAAAGCCATTTAGCCAGATATAACTGTTGGAA
>NW_010578863.1:81316-107293 GCF_000705375.1 Tinamus guttatus | reverse complement strand
CCCGCCCTCCTGCCCCTCCCCTGTGCGCGGGCCCCGAGCCGCAGGGCTCTACGGAGCGCGTCCGCTGACGGCAGCGGGAAAACTTTGCTCTGGGATGGCTAATGTACGTGAAAACTCAGTGCGAGAGTGCCAGGGGGCCTACCGCAAAGCCAAGGCCAGCACTGGTGCCGTGGGGCTAATGACCTGGCAGTCCTCATTAAAATACTTCATTAAAATGAGACTGTGTTGTGGAGGAAGAGCTGTTTGCCGGGGTCCAGCCATGGCAGGAGTCAGGGAGTCCACGTTGACAATTTTTTTTCCTTTTTATTGTGCATTATCTTCTTTAAATAGCGGGTCCGCAGGTGGCTCGTCAGCCATGCGGTGATGGGGAAGCCCCTGCTCCCGCATCCCAGGCTTTCTCCCCGCCATCCGCTGCGGAGCCTGTCCCTAGCAGGGAAGCAGGGAGAGATGCTGCTCACCGTCACAGACAGCGCTTGCAGCATAAGCTGAGTCCTAGAGTTTTTAATCAGAGCAAATGCTCTTTGACTTAATTGCAGCCAGGCCTGAAGGAAAATTAAAGGGTTTGCATGTCTGCTAGCCTATATGTGGGTAGAAAGGCAGTGAGGTTAAGATAATAGGCTCGAAATGTATTCTCAGAAAACATTTAAAACCACAGGAGGGTGTGATTGTATGCAAATAAGTGTTTTTGCAATAGCAGATTAAACACCTTATGGAATTCGTATGGAAAATGGCATGCTTGTACATGATGCAAAGTATGATTAAGCACTAGTGCGTGGAGGTTTTGCCTTTGGTGAGAAATTAAGGCAGATTTAAATCAATCAATGGTTTTCTCAGTCTTTTCACAGTGTATGTTGAAAGTTATGAATGGTGAACTGCTAGTGAGCAAATGTTAAAAATAACATTACTTTTTCCTAAGGCTGCATCCTTACGGGAATATGTTTTTCTAAGGAAGGAAATCAGGAAAAATATTATGCCAGCAGAAAGTAGCCATAGGATGGTGTCGTATAGGATCTGAGACAGTGAAGAAAGAAAAACGCCATGTCAATGTAAACGTTTAATAGAACAGTTAACTGGAGTGTAACTTGCCATCAGCTACGTACAAATGTGTATGATAAAACCTCCCAAGCCTCTTGCTGATGCTTTCCATGAACGGATGCATTTGCCATTCCAGCTTCTGGGGCTACGTTTAAAAAGACTTTTTTTTCATGCCCATAAAATGGCTCTGAGGCCACCGAACACCTGTGGGGACAGCAAGTGTCTTCACAGAAACACGCAGCCAGCAGCAGTGCCTGGGCAGGGGCTGAACCCGCTGCCCTGCGTGGCCGTTTGCATCCCTGTGGGACGCTGCCCCAGCAGGATGGCTGGATTGTCCCAGGGAAATGGACTTCAATCTCACAGCCCCACCTGTAGTGTCCCTGGGCTGGATGCGCCGCTTTGTGCAAGAGAGAAAAGCTGCTCTGAAGAAGTCAAATTGTCAGGTTGGGGAAAAAGAGACTGCAGAGACCTTCCCTTTCCCTCCTGCGGATCCGCTCGGCTCTGCCTGCTCAGCAGTAAATCTGTGTTCCCTGGCTGCTTAATCCCGATTTTTTGGGGAAAGTGGCAGCCAGGGCAAGCTGTGCTGCACGCCTGCGGCCTCCGAGGGGAGAGCAAGGTTTGTGCCCCATGGCCTGACTCTTCCGTGCTGAGAATGCTGGAGGCTCCTGCAAGACAGTGAGACCCTTCTTACTCTGGGGCAGAAAACACGGAGTGAGGGTTGAACAAGGGGCACAACCACTGCAGCTTCCATAAAGTCATTGCTGGGAGAGCCAATGTGAAGGATAACACTGGAAAATAACCCTGGCTGTGTTTTCTACATGGAAAGATTTCTACACGGAAAGAGTGGAGAAGCGCTGGTTTTTTTTGCCCAGGGAATCCCCGTCCCTGGCAGCGTGCAAGAAACCTGCGGCTGAGGCGCTCAGGGACGTGGTTTAACGTGGCGGGGATGGGTTCACAGTTGGGCTCTGGAAGACCTTGAGGGGCTTTTCCAACCATAACGATTCTGTGGCTCTCTGTTCCCTCAGAAGAGATGCAGGACACAGCAGGTGACGGGATGGCAGAGCACAGGTAGTGGTGGTGGAGCGTGAGGGTGCTTTGGAGTCACACTATTATTTCTTACCTTTGGCACTGCTAAAATTCACACATGAAATGTGACATAAGCAAAGTATCTAATTGCTTAAAGTGAAGGAAATCAAGTGGACTAGTTAGTTTAAGCAATAATTATTTTAAGCAGAAATAATTATATTTCCTTCTGTTATTTGTAACAGTGTAGCTTTTAAGCTCAATCAGGGACACGGTCAAAATTTCTACCCATGTTACTCTCTCACACAGAAATAAGCACAGGGGAGAGGCTGAAGGCTGGAGACCAAGGAGGAATTTTTTCCAAAACATTTTCACTCGGGTTGCTTAGACAACTGTCTGAAGGAGCAGGATTTTGCCCATCCTGGCTGTCCTTCCATGGGGAAAGATGGCATAAGCAGAATAATTTTTGTTTTTATGGGCCCAAACCATCTTTGGAACAATCTTTGGTGCCTTTTTTTTTTTTTTTCCCTTCTCTGGCTGTCACCCCCCTGGCCCTCCCCGCGGTGGCTCTTCCTGGCGGAGCTCAGGGCGGGCTGCCTGTCCCGACCTCACCGAGACGCAGGTTTCGGCGCAAACCCCTCCGGAACAGCCCGTGCCGGCTCTGCGCTCCCGCGGGGCTGACACAGGCTCCCGTCCTGCTTCTCCTCAGGCTTCCTTCCTGCGGCTCCTTGTTTCTGCACCCACCTTCTGGGCCCCCACTCTGAATTACCCCCACCACTCAAAGCTTTTTTGATGCTAATGATTTCAGGAGAATTTGGGCTCAATCTTCGTTTTTCTTCTTCCCTCTTCAAGGCCAATAAAACAATTTTTTAATCTAAGAGACTTCCAAAGCATTTTCCATGTGAATATACATTTTTTTTAAAAAGAAGACTATTTTGCTAAAAGTGGCAAAATCCATGAGACAAGTCATGCCACTAATCCACTATAGTCAGAGTTGTGTTGCCACACATAAGGATAAGAACTACCCTGACCGCTTTTTCAGTTCAAAGTGCTTGGGGACTATAATTCAGCCTTAAAATCCAAGTAGGAATCTGCAATTTATTATTCTCCCATCCTACCTTGTCCATTCAGACTGAAGCTCTTCAGGGCTGGCCGCCTGCCTGCACATCTGCACACACAGCGTACAGTGTTCTCAGGACACTATATAAATAATAGTATATCACCAGTGGGGAGAAGAGCTCGGCGAAACACACTATAACTGAGTGAACCTCTCATATTATGGAGCAAAGCCAGCATGACTTCAAAAACTTTTTTTTTTTTTTTAAGAGAAAGTCAGTCAAATGCCTAAATTAAAATCCCACTCAATTGCTTTGATCTTATCACCTGCAATATCTGTATGTTCATTTAATAAGGCTCTCATGTATTTTATCTTTATGCTTAATTTAAATATGAGAAGCAAACACATTTTATACAGTTGTTATTCTCCAATTACTACAAAAGCTTCTTGGAATCTTTGATCATGAGAACGTTATTTCAGATCCAGTTCTGCTTCACCATTACAAAATGTCTTCACTGAAGTTTATTTGGATGCAATTTTAGTCCAAGTGAAATACAAATCAGTCCTTAGAAAACAGGTTTGACTATAGACCAGTACAGAGATCAGAATGAAACAAAATAACTAAGTTTGTTGTTGTTGTTGATTGTTGGTTTAGGCAGAAATTCCAACCAAAATGTTAATGATAACAAACAAGTGCCTTTAATGCATTGCCTCAATGTTTTAGTATTAAAAGCAGCTTCCAAAATGTTGCTGTTATCAAAACCGCTGTAGGTCAGGGCTGGATACTTGGTTTTGTTTTATACCGGGGCACTGCCAGAGCTGAGGTCCAGTCTCAGCGCGGGGTGGGGTTGTTCCCCCAGCGCTCGGAGGCGGCGGCAGTAGCTGCTGCTGCCACGCGTGGGGCCTGCAGAGCCGTTGCCTCCCTGCAGAAACGCGCAGGTGTCTCGTGGTTCAGGCGAGCTGATTTATCGCCTGTGCCTTGCCGACACGGGCCTGCTTGAAACCTCCTGCCTTCACAAGGGCTGGAGGTCAGGCTTATTTAGCAAAGGGCCAAGCACTCCCAGCGCCAAACGCAAAGGCAAGAAGCTTGGGAGCACTTGGTACGATGCAGGATCAGATTAGACGATGAAAAAGCATCAAGCTTAATTAGATTCCACTTGTCCGACGTTGCAGGATTTTGCCGATTTTCTGTTTTATTCCCCCCAGGGTTTCCATCTTGGCCATGCTTTGCAGTCCCCTCTGCCCCCCGGCTGCCGCGGGCAGGGCCCATCCTCGGCCAAGGCCGCAGCTCCCAGCGCGGCGGAGGGGCGCGCGGGCAGGGAGACGCGGGGCGGTGAAGGCCGCGCGGGGCTGCGCTTCGCGCCCCATCCTGTACCTCGCTCTGCTTCCAAACGCTGCGCACCGCGGGGCTTCTAAGGTAAGTGCCTGTCGTATCTCCTGTGCCACGCCATGCAGTAGTGCCTGTCCCCTGTCAAGGACAGCGATTCCCATTGGAATGAGGGATAAGTTCATTCTACAGCCAACAAAAGGTTGTGGAACTTCTGAAGCTAAAGAAAAATGGATTCCACCGGACCGAGGCGGGTTCATTTGTTCAGGATCTAATCCTCTTTTAGGGATAAACACCTGGCAGAGATCATGGCTTTATTCAGCTCAAAGAAATCTGCTACCATGCTGTTCACAAGCCAGCAGACCACAGAGTACCCCAGAAATGAGAGAAGATGCGCTGTTCCAGCCCCTTGGCCAGGAATGCATTTTAAAAAAAAAAAAAAAAAAAAAAATCTTCTTCATGTGGTAGTCTTCTAAGGCAGAATTCATAGGGCAAAGTCCAAAAAGAAAAGCTGTTCAACTTGTCTTGTCCAATGCCTTAACCACTGAATTAGACTGTGATTTCCCTTTACCTGTTCACTGTCCCGCTCCAAAATGCTTGCGGATCTGTCTGCCAATGGCTCAGCCTAAAGAGCAGCGGTGGACAGAGCTCTCACGTTACTAACCCCATGGTTAGTAACTGCTAGAAAGGGGGAGATGCGGATTCAAACTGTGTCAGAAACAGTTACAGACTGTGCTTTAACTACTGGACTTCCACGCAGAAATACCAAGCCCCACAATATCAAAAAGTTGACCACACTCCCTTGAAAACTGACTTTTACTCCCCATTACCTCTGCAACAGAGCTCTAGGGAGGACATATCACGACTATAATCAGGACAGACATTTCTGAGCACGTGGACCTAACTAAAGTTGCAGACCTGGAGAAATGTAGATTTTAAGCAGTGACCTATGAATGCCTGGAAAGCAACCAAAATGAGTTAACAGCCTGAGTCCTAGGAAGTCTTTAGGCATCTAAATTACTGTCTCTGTGAGAGTCTTAAGAGATGAAATCTCATCATGAAAATGCAGTACATGTTTCACTGGTGCATATGTATCAGATTGTTTTGTTTTCCTTGAAGTGGACTTGTTCTTAAGCATATTTTATATTCCAGGTGAATTAACTTGTACATTTTGTACAAAGAACTCGAGGTTTCTGGACAGCAAATATACACATGAATGATTCAGCCTCGGACTGTGCACCCGCTCCTCTACCTGTGCAAAGGCCAACCCTTCACCAGGAGCATTCAAAAACACAATACAGAGGCCAACCAGGAATTCAAAAGCTTTCAATAATGAAACGCAACATTAAAACAGACAAGACTTTATGCAATTCTTGCCTTAGTGACCATGTCCAGGAAAAGGAAGCTGCGTGCTGGCTCTGGTACTTACAGTAGAATCAGCATATGGACCAGCCCAATACCTCACTGCTGCTCATTCTCAGAATTTTAGGCTTGAAGCTGTCACTTCTGTTAGTTGCCTAAAGACATAAGCCTTCACTGTCTTTCCCCAGCTCCTAATACTTCCCCAGAGAAGTAATCGGTCTTTAGTCTGGTGCCTCAAAGCATACTTACAAGCTAAAGACTCAGTAGTCATTAAGCACTAACTAGTGATAGAAGCTTCACAACTCAAAATTATGTTAAAAAAAAAAGAAAAAAAAAAGGAATGGGGGGTATTTATGAGGAAGATCATGTGATTTTGCACTGCAAGTAAAGTATGGAATTTAGTCGAGTACCCAAGCTGCATTTTTTTCATTCATACCAAAACACAATCTCACCCTGACAAAGTAAGCAGATATCTGAGAATGCATTTTAAAAGCTATCTCACTTGCCAAGTAAACAAATGCTGCAAACATTTTTCTCTCCTGCTCCCTGGCACACGCTGCTGTAGGACCTCAGAACCTTGGAATTGGGGCAGTAACTGGTTAAATCTCTCACAAAGCTGTCGAAGGCTTTTATAATGTGCAGATTATTTAGTTACCACTACAGAAAAAGCTCTCCAAACAGCTGATGAAGATTCAAGGCAAGTGGCACAGTTCAGTGATCAGCGCTCAGAGCAAGGCAGAATGAGCAGCGATGTGTTCATGAGCTTCAGAATGGGGCTTTGCCCCAAAGAGCTGCCTACTGCACACTGAGCCGGGGGAAGCAGCAAAATGATGGGTTAAAGGTGAAAACAAGTATTTTTAAGTTTCTAACACACTGAGGCTAAGGGGCTTTATTCTGAATTATAAAAATAAATTGTGCTGCTTTTGTAGACATTGGCCTCTCAGTTCAGTCACTACTACTTTCTCTTCTTACTCTTCTTACATTGCTTGAAGAACATAAAAAAATAATTTTTTTTAAAAAGGCACTGTCCAGTAGCAAACTGAAATTCATAGAACTACCAAAATCCCATTAATTGAAATGCTGTTGAGACTGGAGAACCTTTTGCACATATCTGCCACCTGGTGTTTGGAAAACAACCTGGTATCTGGAGGAGGGAGAGGAAAAAAAAAAAGAAAGAAAGAAAAAGAAACATTAACATTGAATTACCATTGAAGAGGTGCAAGCTATACAAGAGCAAGAGCTAGGCACAAAGTAAAATAAAAGTACTGAGCAGGAAATGAGTAAGCAGTGGGTGGCCAAAACAACTGTGATGGCCATTGGTACGTGCCAGCTAAAATGGTTAAAACCTCTGAGTGCCAGTAGTTACAAGCCTTGTATGTTTGATGCATTGAGAGAAAAAGTATTTCTCGCTGGCACAATTGTCAGTATTCAGGATATAAAGAGGGATCAGCTTCAGCTTTGCTCACCAAGAGGTAGTTTAAAAGGAGCATAAAACTTCAGCGTCGGCAGTTAGACAAGACTATTGTACAAGCTAGTGACACCCGCCTGCACCTTGCAGCAGTGAGGGACGTTTTTCCTCCTCTGTAGGAGGAATTTAAGTCCAGTTACATAACGACAATTATCACAATAATGACAATAATTATCACATAATGACAATTATCACAACGATAATTCAAGATGAAATGATAGTGTAAAGTCACTCTCGGCAGTATAAATAGCTACCGTTGAAGCCAGCACCCTGGCAAGCACACGAGGTTTTCCTAGGGCAGCCAGAAAGGCAGCTCAGCTCCCCTTCCCTGCAGGCTGCCTGTGTCCCTGTGTCCCTGTGTCCCAGCCCAGCCACTCCCACGGGCTCCTGTAACGGCGGAGCGCATGGACACTGCTCCGAACGGTGGTGCCATTTTCCTATTTGTTATCAAGCAAAACCCCTTTTCATTCTGATGAACATCCTCCAGATAATTTTTGTGACTTTCCATGATACCTATTTCCTACTAAAGCTCAGCTCAAGCTTTTCCTCAATATCCAAAGAAAGTATTTCCTAACGAAAGCACAGAACCTAAGGGATTTTGTGAAGCGCAGAATACTCTTTCTGTTTGCAATCATCAGTAACTGCTCAGCACAGTTAAGACTTTAGCTTCTTGTCTTAGCACTGACTGGGGAAACCAGCAAGCACTGTATGCCCTTCTCCTCCTTTAGGGAGAGCACAAATGGAAAAAAAAATACAAAAAGGCTGAAAGCGAAATTCACACACACAAAAAAGCCACATTCGCCACCGAGCAAACCCAAAATTACATCACTGGTCTAGTATGTTGATGGCTACTACAGAAGCAGTGATCATGGCTCTGCTGTCAAGAGCTGAACACTAGGCTCATTATTAGATGTTCCTAAAAATGGAAGCAAGGACAACACTTGAGGCTCCTGCACAAGAACCCTACGTGTAATAGGTTACCTCCCATGCCATTCTTTGCAGTCTGTTCTAGACTGGCAACAGGACTCCAGAGATTTGAATCTGTTTTTGTCAGCTAAAGCTCTAAGAGAAAATGCCTTATATTCCATTTCTTTGGACCAATATGAAATTACTTTAAGTGACAAATAAAAACATAATAATGTTGCATGCCACCAGAACAGTGCTTTCCAATCCCATTTTTGTTTCAGCATGCACAGCAGGGTCTTAAAAGAATGCCTCGGAAAATGGAGCGAGTCTGCTAGGAGCAGAAACTTGGAAGGAAAACAAACAAACAAAAACCCCAAATAACCAAAAAATCCCTCCAACTTTGTAGACCTTTAACCATTCCAAAGCAGCCACCTTCCCTTTTGTCAGCTCAATGACCAGTTTCTGATCCAACTCTTTTATGATCTCCTAAGGACACCACTTACACAAAAAGCCCCACTTTCCCCAATCCATATATACACGTAATACCACAAACTGAGTACGTGCTGATGACATGTCAAGTTTTAACAGTTGCTTTTCCGCACTGAAGAAACAATCTCCATACAGAGTTCAGAGCGTTTAAACCATTTCAGTTCCCAGCCTTCCACAAACCAAGACAGCCTTAAGCACAAAGAAACCAGGATTTGGTTCTCAAAGCAGCAGCAGCTTCTCCGGGTGGGGAGCAGGGGTTACTGCGACACGGCATCATGAAGGAGCGCAAGAAAGGGCCAAGGCATCTCGAGGCAAAACTGAAGGCAGCGTCAGCACTGTCGGGTCTTCTGCCTCTGCTGAAGAGGCTGAAACTTTTCCGGCAGAAGATCACATCCCGATTTTTCCTGGTTACTTAAGAATGAACACAGTACAACACAATATGGTAAATAAAAAGCATCTGCCTTATCTTGGGGATGCTCTGCATGATAATTCTTGAAGGCCAAAACTGGACAGAGGCATTAAAAATCTCATTTTATTTTCAGCTTTAGCGATGCATTTCTAAATAATCAGTAGAAAAAAAAGAAGTAAAAAAGTAAACATTAGCTGCATTCTGTAAAACCACATTAAACTAATACAAGACTTAATACAAAGTTGCCATATACCACTCAAATGCAAGAAAAGTAACTACTCTGGTCTCCAAGACTTCTTTCCCTTGAATTAAAGCAGTAAGTATCCACAGATTTTAACTATAAAAAGGAGATACAAAGTTTGTTTCATTTTTCTTCATTTCTCTTCCATTTATAAAATTGATTGCCACATATTCCAATCATTTGAAATTCATGGATACACAGTCTCAGTTATGGAATTTGAGAGCACACATTTCCATGATTGAAGTCTTGCATTTTCAGTATGGCCTCTTTACCAAGTCAACACTTGTCACATATCTTTAGATTGATCATCTTCTTCAAGTTTTCTAATTTCATTCTTTAAACAGTTGATAGTTTCACGACTTGCTTTCAATCTTTCTTTAAGCTCAGCAATTTCAAAACTAGTTTTCTTTTTGGCAGCTTCTAACTTCTCCCTGGTTTTTACTTCAAGATCTGCAACTGTGGTGGTAATAGAGAAAAAAAAATATTGGAATGAAACCCTGCAATTATTAAAAAATAAATATTAAAAAATCACAACAGTAATTTGAATGTGTATGTGCTGAAAATAAAGTCTATTAATATTAGTCCTAGACATTCAAAGATTCTCAGATACCAATGGTAAAGAA
This sequence comes from Tinamus guttatus, assembly GCF_000705375.1. Next base: position 97,353 of record NW_010578863.1, on the reverse strand, counting down.
CAAGTAAGGAAGTAACCAAACAAGTTCCTTTAATTTACTCCATCAATTTTACTGATGAAACTGTATAACTCACTACATAACCTTCCACAGTAAAAACATATTTAAAGATCAAGTAAAAAGAAATTGGACATCATTACAGCAAAAGAAATGGACTATTATAGAGTACTGAGCTCTCATATTTCATTTCTTTTTCCATGCGCTGTGATGCACTTCCTATTCTGGCTGGAATTTCATTCCATAGATCCAAGATAGATCCCTTTTCCACTCATAACCATAATGACATGCAATATAACAACAACAACAAACGCCTTGAAAACTAGCAGACCTGAGGGAGAAAATTTACACAGTTCACACATGCCCACATCCCAACACACAAGGCAAATTAGAACCCTGAATTTATGGGGCCTCATCTTCACCTAGGTAGTCAGCATCTCCAAATGCCTGGAGTTTGTTGCCAGGAGAACATGCAGACAAATCAAAAGACAAATGACTAAAACAAGGGCATTAGAGCTTTACTATATTATTTTGAACTTACACTCTGTTTCATGCTTATAAGCACCTAGTGTTAGTTGACGAGATGTCGTTAACAGCTGCTGCATCATTGCAGTAGGATCTTGAAATATCTAATGAAGAAGAAAAAGATACATGGAATCACTAATACTCTTCAAAAGAAAGTGAGAATTACAATAAAAATTTTCATACCATTTCATCGTAGAATTCCGAAACTACAGTTTTCTTCCCCAGGATGGCATTAGTATCAGACTGAAAAAGCTTCAGCAAATGATACAAGGTTACCTGTACAAATACAAAATTTTATTAGTTTGACAACTGTAGAGAAATATAAAGTATGTTCTAAATGGAAATAAGTACTACTTGTCCTTCCTTTACAGTTGTATAGGATTTAAAAATCTCTTAGTAATGAAAAATAACACTTCTACAATTTCAGTAGAATTACTTAAATTCAATATTTTTTGCTAAACATGTTAGCTGTCCAAAGTCTGCCCAAATCCTGAAAATCCATCTGGGTGAATGAAATCTAAAACAAAAGCCACTACTTTAGATTTGATGCATAGAAACTTTTTAAAATAGTTTATAGACTTTGCCAGTAAATCGGTTTTAAAAAAATGCATTGTAGGACCGTATCAAGCAAACACACACACACTGTCACAGTCTCTAGTGACACTTCTCTCCACAGAGAGAAGCCGCTCTCCATTCCTGCACTGCAAGCGACAGGGGATGGAGAAGATCAGGAGTCCCACTGTTCAGTTCCAGACAAGCGCAGAGGGCTGTTACAGGCAGCCAATAATGGGTCCCTTCCATGAGGAAACCTACGAAGCATCTGGAAGAGATCCAGTCCTTACTTCTCCTTGGAATCACCAAGGAAGAAATTCAGTCCTTACTTCCCCTTGATTCTTCCTGCCAGGAAAAGAGAGGAGAGACAACCAGCTTTCTATTCTGGTTATTCCTGATTACACTCCCCTCAAAAAATTCTCCTCACACTCTTTGTGGCTTATTAAACTCCTTCAGATAACAGTGACTTGGAAGTAAGTGAGCATCCACTGTAAAGCCAAGTTCAAACAAAAAGGCTTCTAATTCTCAAAGTGTCCAGGCTCTAAAACAACCTTCTAATAAGCAAAGACAACATCTAGCCAACTACAGGCCAGCTTGATCAAATTGAGAGTAGCATTAGGAATTGCAAGTCAGGACACAAGTGAGCACGACGATACAGAACGAGTATGATAGTGTGATGATCTTGAAGTGAACATGCTAACACAGCCCCTTCCAGTCTAGCATCAGTACTTCTGTACAAAGTCACAACAAAACTATTTCTAATACTCTGTGTAAGTGTCTTAGTTAAGAAAGAGAAAAAGCAAAACTATGCTGCTTTTCTGACTAATTTAATCCACATCCAAGAGACATAGAAATCTTTAAGGTCCTCAAAATATTCTAATATTCTGCAACTAGGAAGCCACATGGCAGAGAAACCCTCAATAAGTCCTCAGCCCAGACAAGGTGCAACATGTTTCCTAATAAATGAACACATTAGAGAGACTAAGTATGGGAAAAGCTCCTAAGAATATCCCACCCATCAGGAAAGCACAGAGACACCAACTATTAAATTAAACTATTTAACTATTAAACCACTTCCTACAATGACTGGGCTTAATTCCATGGCCGATGGGACTTATTTTGGCTAATAATAACATGCGCCACAGTTTTAAGCATGGTCTCATAATTAGCTAAGCAATATCAGAAATCTGAAAGAAGCACTTACAGGTCTTTCATTTGGATCAATGAAAAATATCTTAATGATTATTTCAAATTCACCCCAGCCTGTTTCAGTGATTTCATATGGTGGTTTGGTAACAACTGCAACAGGAAAACAGAAGTATTAGTACAGGTAACCCAGTCTCAGTCAAACTAATCCAAATCCTAGCTCTAGAAGTAACTGTCAAAATGTAAAATCTACCTCTTAAGGGATTGCCATAGCTTTCGTGTAACTTGAATTGAATTTTCTTCACATAGGCAGACATATCCTGAAATAGAAAATCAGTTATTTGTGATTATTTACGCAGCTACTAAACTGTTGCTTACTTGTCAATCCTACATGCCTGTCACTTCTACTGGCATGGCTACTGCTAGAAACAAAGAGAAAAGCAAGCATGTAAATCCAAGAGTTCATGATGTCACGCATGCCCTTCAATATCTTGTCCCTATGAATGTTCTACAATTTTCCTCTCCACACAATAAATCATTCCAAAAACTTAAAATGAAATTATTTTTAAGCTCGCAATCAATGTATTTTTTCACCAGCTGCCCAGATGTCCTTCTGTCCTTTCACCAAGCTCTGGCTCCCTCTTTGAAGCCCAATTCATTTTTACATTACAGCGCTTCACTCTCCACACCACTAGAGACCAAAGAGGCACATTATCCTATAAGCATTTCACTGTAAATCTATCACTGTAAATCATTTCCCTATCACTGTAAATCCAAGGCAACAAAGAGTATCTCTTCCTACAACTGTAATGCAGCCAACCACCACATGTCCTTTAAAGACACATGCACAAAAAAGGGCAATTTTACAACTTTTGCTTAACTTCTGTAAGTCTAGCAAAGCTACCTGACAACAAACACAAGATTAAACACTTGCAGGATAGAGCAGATAAATCACAACAAGCAATATATATATACATTAATTACCTACACAGCAACACAGACACAAGAGCCATCCCGAGGACCACCACAGGGATGCTGCTCAGAGGGACCTGTTTTGCGCCCCTACCTCATTCCTGTAGGGCTTCACGTAGACCGTCCACTGGTGAGTGTGGCCATCCTCTTCCCTCTTCTTGCCAAAATACCGCGCGACGTTGCCATACACTATTGGCTTCACAATAGTAACGCCCTTCGGAGGGAAAAATAAAGAAAGAAAGAAACAGAAATAAATAGAAAGCTCGTTGTCAAGCACTCCAGCAAAATAAATAAATAAATAAATAAAAGCAAATGAAAGGTAATAATGAAAGCTTCATGCACTTCGAAAAGCGGGTGTCTAATGGCTGTTTCCAGCGCCAGGTACGGCGCTCTCAGGCCGAGTCTGCCTTGTTATCTCAGCGGAGAGGCCGGAGCGCTCCCGCCCGCGGCCGTTACCGGGCAGCGCGCGCCGCCGCGCGGCCGTTACGACCGTTACGGGCCCTCGCTCTTCCCCCCGCCCCCCACCGCCCCCTTCCCGGCGGCGGGGCCCGGCACCTTAGGGCCGCGGCCCAATGGGAGGCGCCGGGGGCGGGGTCGCGCGCTGCGGCCGTTGGCCGGTAACGGTTTTTTTTGTGGGTTTGTTGGTTTGTTTTCCCCGCACTTGGAAGCCGGGAGCGCCATCCTCGCGGCTACGAACACGTGTCCGTAGGAATACAGCTACGGGTGGTGCGTATGAAACGGTACCAAACCGAGTATATCAACCAAAGGAAAGCCGTTTGCAGGTATTTTTAATGACGGATACATTTAAGCTGTCAAGCAAGTAAAATGCTGGCATGCACTTTGAAAAACTAACAAGTTTTCAGCTAAAAGATATCTGTGATCTTGCCTACCCATAGCAAAAGTAACAAGCCAGGCAGTGGAAATACCAGCCATTCCATCAGCGAGGTATAAGACACTGACTCTTTGCATATTGGCTGTGTTGCAGTAATTACTTTCTATTTTATTTTGATTGCAAGCAAATGTGTAAAGAAGCACGCTGGAGAGGCAGCCAGCTTTGTGTGAAAGCTGTGCATTCAGATGGTGCTGCAAAACATCAGTGCTCACAGTCTGCAGCCTTTGACCCACTGGGAGACATCCTTTCCTTTGCAGTGTTTGCGCCATGCGACCCTGCGGTGAGGAAGATGATGACAATTAGTTGAGGTTGACTCAGGAATCAGTATGGAAGGGCTTTAATTAACTGAGCTAACTCCTGCAGAAGGTTTATATGGCAAGTCATTTGCCAAAACTTCCCAAAAGTCTCTTACAAGCTGGGTAAAAACACATGGTATCCACTGACTGTCAGCTGCCCCTATCAGGGACTTGCTTCTTTGTATTGTGGTTCACTAAGAGGCAAAATAAAAACATGCCTGCAGTTCTTACTCACAGGATCTGTTTTACTAATTAGGAAAAAGAGAGGGCTCACTTTCCCTCTGAACTATTGAGAGTATACAAGAATATTGGTATATGAGTAATGTAAAGAAATCCGAGGAGATAAAAGCATTTTCCATACTGGAATGTAGACTCCAGAAAGCCCAGATGTTCATCAACTGGAACGATCAATTAGGAAAGTCCATCTTTCTGAGCTAATGGTAAATGAGTATTATAGCCCACCAGAGGTAGGTGAGGCTTAGTCTTCCTTCCGTGCTAGGAACGACCATTAAAGTTGGCCCTTTAGTGCTTGCCAGCAAGTGGCACGGAAATTAAAAAGAAAGTGCCACCTTCAGAGGCAGCAAGAGCTGAGAGAGAGAAGACTTAGGGTGGACCTAAGGCTAGGCTGCTTTGTTTTATATTATTATTTTGTGAAAGCAGCAAATTTAAATAACTTGGCTTTGTTAAAGAGGAATGAGATGCTTATTGTCTGCTTTGCAGTCAAAAATCAAAATCACAGAATCCCAGAATGGTTGAGGCTAGAAGGGGCTTCTAGAGATTGTCTAGTCCAAACCCCCTGCTCCAGCAGGGACACATCCAGGCAGGTTTGGAAGATCTCCACAGAAGGAGAAAACTAGTGACATGCATGTTTTCTCTACAGAGAAAACTAGTCACATGCATGCCATATTTATGTCATGTTTTTTTTAAACAGTGAATAATTTCTCTTCCAGTCCTCTACTAAAAGGAGTAGGAAGCTGACGCGGTATGAAGAGTTTGCTGCACATTGTAGTTTTAAGAACACCGCGGATACTGCAGGATGCTCATTGATCCTCAGTTTAGCTACCCAGCTCACATGTTTTAGATTATAATATATATATATACGGCAACTGCTACAATTTGCCTGTTCTTTCTAAAGTTGGTCATGTTAAAACAAGTGATATTCTGCCTCTTCATTGTCTGTGCTCTAAAAAGGCAGGTGTTTTTTTTTTTAGCCCAGTGAAACATACCATGCATTCATGCCATTTTTATCACTGACAACCTTCTTTGCACAGTTCACGGATGCTGTTATGTCCGAACTCAGAAGTGCTGAAAAAGAGAAACAGGAAAAAAATCTCAACTTTTTTTTTCTTTTCATATTTTCACTTCAATAGCCTTCAAATACATCTTTAGATGTAACCCTCGCCTACTCAGCCCTCAGGAAGCAGAAATTCCCTACCTGTCTCAGTGCATGAACTGTGGGCAGCGTATGAGCTACTGTAGTACTTCTTTTTAATACAAAGGGGAATGGCAAGACTAGCACTTGGGCCAAGGTTTTTCAGTGGGTCAAGTTCTCATTCTCTTTAATGTAAAATTATTTTTTTCTTGAGTCATAACTACTAATTAATAACTGGTTTCTATGGAAATCTTTTTGCTAAAGAAACACAAAGGTGGACAAAAAGGGCCATGTACTTTCAGCTGCAAAGAAACCTTTCCCTAGCACACTGGGTATCTCCCTTTTGAGGAGAAATAGATGGGCTTGAATTTTGTCTGTTTTGTTTAAGCTAGGGCTCTAGCCAACTGCCACTTACCTGTTTGCATTTGGAATGTGAAAGGGCAGCCCACTGCAGTACTGCCTTTAGAAACACCAGATGGGCTCACCTTGGCAGGAGATATTGCAGCCATTCTTTGCCCTTGGTGTCCGGCCATCATTGCACCACCAGCGGCTGTTGATCTGCAAAATCCCATAGTCGGAACTTCCATCGCTGTTCCGGTTTATGGCCCCAGTGTTGAAGTCGCTCTCAAATTTCGCTGCACAAACCCCTGCCAAAGGTGCATTTAAAAATATGAACAAACAGAAGGATTATTATTATTTTTAACTGGCTATGCAGCCCATCTTTTCTCTTGGTTAAAAGATGATTGCATAAAAATGCATGCAATAGATGGGAATTATTTTCTTCTAATCCAACTAAATATATAAAAATAAATAAATGAATAAATAAAACATATGTAGCATATCTTGACTTCAAGATGTCCTAAGACACCCCAACGTGGGATCTCTAATCTTGAAATAAATTCAAAATAGATTTCTGCAAATTGCTCTTCTTATAGAAGTGCAAATCAAGCCCAACAAGTATTAACCCAGAAACAGCATAGCATGGTTCTGCCTGCTTTTAATCAGGGCTCTCCTTTAGGCGGGCAGGACTGCAGCTCAGGTAAGATTTCACGAGACCCCCCTGGGAAGCCAGGTGGTGTCGGGACATTTTCAGCACCGTCCATGCCCCTGGTTTGCACCATTCTTGGCGCGAACCTTCTGCCCAGTTTCTTTCTCGGGCAGCTCGTGGGGCACTCGGAGCTCTGCAGCAGCTCTGGCAGGTCCCGCTGCTCTCGGAGGCAGCCCCATTCGTGTCACTGCATCTGTGCTAGAGCAGCAAAGAGGAAGAAGGATGGGGAGGCTAAGTCTCTGAAGCATGGGCAGTGTGCAGTCAAAATGGGAATCACGCTCCAGATTTTGGAGCGGAAAACTTGTGAACTTCCCTTAAAAAGCAATGGGTTTAACGGGAGTCTATTACCACTTCCCATCAGAGAAAAGAAGTCTTCGGCCTCCCACTCACCTCCTGACTTGTCTCTAGGAGCCTCTTTCTTCCCAGCTGGCCCTTCTGGAATGGCCAGACCAGCATGTCCTCTATTCCATTGCTATTTCTAACAACCCAGGCAAGTCGGGAAGGCTCCCACTGATGCCCCTCACTGCCCGCCTCCCACCTCATCCTGGCTCCCAGCCCTGCTTGCTCCACAGCTTTACCTTCCTGCTCCGCCCTGGCCTCCCAGGATGCAGGACACAGGAGATGCACACGGACAGAGAGGCACCAGGGCAAGGAGCAGCAGTGCTGAGATAGACTAACTCAGTGGGCTCTTAACTTCCAAACCACAGTGTTCACACCAGTCTGCTCACTTCAACAATGTTTCCTAAATGCTAATTCCTACCCCATGCACCCCTGGAAACTACAAGACATCCAACTTACAGTTTCCCAGGCTGTATCCACGGAAGTTGTCCAGTCCAAGTTTCTTCATAGCTGCTGCCAGCTCACACCTCTTATAGATTTTCCCTGGAGCAACCAGGGGTAGGAGGCAAAACCCAAGGATTAGGAAAAGCTTCATGTTATCTGTGTCCTGCATGCACAGCTCTGCAGACTGCCCTGTGTTGCACCCCTTTTATAACCCTTCCCCGCCCCTTTGAGTTCCTCTTCCTCTGCCCTGCACTACTCCACAGCTGTAGCTACTTGGGCGGTACTTGGGAGGTACTTGGGAATTTCCCAGGACTCACTTCCCGAAGCAAAGCAGGGTTCACGAGGGCTGTGGATGCAGCGGGCCCGTGGAGCTGTTTGCTGATGAGCTGGGCTGTGGGGGGCTTTGGGCAGGCGTCAGGTGCAGCCCCCTTAGCAGCCCTGATGAACCAGTCCCTGTCTGAGAGCTCCCTGAGTGATGAAGCACAAAACACCCTCCGCACCAACCACCAAGCACCACGCTCTGGCTTTGGTGGCAGAACTGACACGTGCAGGGGGGCTCCACAGCCAGCCTGGAAAACCCCAGGGCTCAGCTGGAGCACTTTATTCAGGGGGCACAGGGAAACTGAACTACCAGAAATGGGCAAATGACATTCAGAGCCGGTTGATTTTTAGTAGACTTTGAAATTCAGGTTTTCAGATCTTATCTGACTTTTCTTGAGTAACCTCTGCCCAGTAAGTAACTAGGCAAAGGGACATCCTTGTAGTCTCAAAAAAGGGTCTCTCTTCACAATAAATGCAGCTAAAACCTTTAGTCTTCAGATCTAGATTTGCTCCCCCCCCTTTTTTTTTTTTAATCCTCTTATTTGACTTTGTAACCAGAATTACTCCATTACCAGTGATGGGTGAGTAAGGCTCACCCAAGCAGCTCCTCTGGCTGGACGTGAGCATCCTCCTTACCTGGCACGCAGGGCTGAGGCAACTCTTCAGGAGCCTGAGGCCCCTGTGTATCAGGGCGTAGTAACGCTACAGCAATTTTATTTCATTTTTATCTTTATTTCATTTCCTGGAACAGGCAATGGTAATTGTGCTAATTGCTTTGCTAATTGATAAGCCTCTCCCTTATGACAACTGTGTCAGTTAATAGTGGATGTCCTTACCAGAAAGATCTTGTGTTGGTGAATAGATCAACACACTAAAGCCTAGTGGTTTTTGCCTCTCTGGATCATTTTACTGTCTTCTTTAATGAGATTGCACAACAACCAAAAGGAAAGAGCCAAAAATCTTAAGAAACTCCCGTCTTGCAACCCACAATGGGTGGAATTAGTATTTCCAAATACCTGTCAAGAAATGTGTGGCTTTCTGTTGGTCAAACAGAAATATTCGTAGTTAGTTCCTCATTCTCCTGCCAGCAGGCAAACAGCCACCTGCAGCTCTGCCAGCCCTGGCCCATCTGATGTTTCCACTGCTGAAGAGCAGACTGGGGGGCTCAAACCCATCCTTCGGGCCTCACACAGCACAGCTGTTAGAACACTGACCGGTAGTGTTCAGCTAGGACACTTCCAGTAGGAAAGGCCCTACACAAATAGCTTCTTCCTCTGGGATACGAGGGAACTATCCCCAGACAGCTGGGTTTAAATTCTTACTCCAGATCCAGAAAAAGAGAGAGATCTGATGTGGATCTGGACTACATAATTACTTCTTTCTTCTCTTCATGATTTCTTCAAGGTCTGTCCAGCTCATACAAGAACCTGACTTTCCTGGACAGGATTAAAGGACTGAATCTTAGGAGCAGGACACGGGGAGAAATGCGTGAACTGCAGGTCCCACTAGGATCTAGACACGAGCAGCTGAAGCCACCACACACTGTGGCACAGGGCACATCAGAGCAGCTTTGGCAGCCTGGCATGCAGGTACTTCAGATACCCCCCATATGGTGTCACAGCTGCTCTCGGGGACCTGCAAAAGTAAAATGTCCCTGTTGCATTTGGGACCTGGAAAAGTAAAATGTCAGCAGGATGCCTGAGTCCCCTTGTTAAGGGCTTAGCTGGGAACCTTCTGTGCCTGCCACAGAACCAAGCGCCACCCAAGCCCCTCAGCAGCCCTGCGGACAGAGAGCACACCATGACGGGCCGAGCTGAAAACTGAGTGTGCTCACATGATTGTGCCCTTCTAAACTGCGTAAAACTATGTCAAAACGTTACCCACACAGCCGCACAGTGAGGGAAACAAAAGTCAGGAAATGATTTTAGAAATTAAATTTAGGTGAATTTTAGGTCTGACCCTCTAACCCTGAAAAGAACTGGGTGGAATTGGTCCTCAGACGCGAGGATGCTTGGAGCCGGGCGAGCAGAGATGGCCTCGCTCCACGTGTCGGGGGGACGGATGCCCGTAAACGGCAGCCCGCAGCGCAGCAGGATGAAACAGCTCCCCTCTTGTGAAAGGGGATAACCAGAGCCCCAGGTATTATTTGATTCCTGTTTGAACTAATGCTATAATTCCTAAGAAATCTGCAGAAACTGCAGCACATTGCAAACATTTTTATGAGGCAGCCATGGCGTGGTTCTTGTTAAACTGCTCACACACGACAACTCCGTCACCCTGCCCATACCTGCTTGAAAGAAACCTGAATAAACCCAAAATTTCCTCCTCCGCTCCTGTCCCCCGGTGCCTTTTCCATGGCCTGTCACCAGGTGCCCTTTTGCCTCTGCCTCGCAGACAACCCCCCGAGCTCTTCCAGTCCTGAGCTGGGAAGGCAGCACTGAGGGAAAAGCTTTCACGACACTGGGAACTGGCAAGGAGAGGGGCTGGGAAGGACCCTAGTGCCCTGCCTGGAGTGATCCACCTCCAGAGAGAAATTCCCCAGGGCGAGTGTCATTGCACTGACACTGCAGGGGGGCTTCATGCTGTTCTCACTCTTACGGTAGAAAGGAAACTGTGAATTGCAATTCTTACAATCAATTTATAAGAATATTATCTTTCCTACTCATAAAAAAAAATCTTTTCTCTCTGTTTTACTCTATTTAATGAAAAGCAAAACGTTCCTTTGTGAAAGGTTACCTCTTCCGTACTGCTCATCTAAAAAGTTGTTTTGGGAGAAACTGAAGGTCTGGCTCGCTGCAGACATGTTTGATAGCACAAAGACCCAGGATGAGCACACGGGCTGCAGATTTCTGCTGGAATAACGAGCACTTAAAGCAGTTAGCAGCAGTAACATTTTAAATGTCACCTTAAAACTTCGACATCTAATACCCCATTTGTGCTCCTCGGAAATAGTATTTCAGGCTGTGTAGAAACTCTGGAAAATAACCCTGCAACGATTCATGATTTTAATTCTTTTACAGTATGATTTTTTCCTGTGAAAGCTCAAAAAGGTTGTGGGTGGAGATACAGAAAGAGATCCCGTCTGTCTTTCAGTAAACGCTCAGGAAGCTGAAGCACTGCTATTCAGTAAAGCACTGGTTAAAAATTACAGTGTTTGTGGACAAATGCGCAGGAATTTGTCTCCAGGTATAGGGACAGGTCTTCTGTATCATTGTTCAGTTTTATGTTTTGACAAGGAAAAAAAGCCCCAACCTGCCCCAAAGGAAGTGAAACTTGAAAAGGGAGTAGCCACACGGAGGGGGACTGAGCACCAGCTTGCGCTGCTACTCGGCCAGCTCAGTTTGTCCCGTGGCCTCGCAGGGAAGAAGGCAGGGCAAAAGTCTCCCCAGATGCTTTAATTTGCAGTGTTGGAAATCGAACTTCATACAGATAGGAAAACAGAAGAACAGGAGAGCAAGAGAAATCCTTTTTTTTTTTTTCCCTTTGTTGTTCGTTTTTTTAAGTCTCACACAAGGATTTGATCATCAGAAGATCACCATAAAAAACAGATTCATATTTTGAATGTTCACAGGTGGGACTGTGACTATGAGCATGGAGGAACATTAAAGGTGTGCAGGGAAAGTGGCAGAACCAGAGGAACTGGCACTAAGCACACATGAATAAAGAAAATCACATCAAAGTTGCAAAGCAGCTGCTTTCAGGGTGACAAGGAAATGGTGGCAGGGCCTGCTGCAGGGCAGAAAACCTGAGCTCTGTGGGAACAAGGGCGGGATGAAAACACCCGCGTGGGCTGCGCCAGCCCGCGCCGGCCCCGGCCTCAGCGACGCGGCCGCTGCCTTTCTTCAGCTAGCAGACCTGCCCTTGCTGCAAACCAGGACGACCTGGGTTATTCCTGAGGCAGCAGTAATACAAAACATAATTATCGAAATGGGTGAGGAAGTGCAGGACGCACGTGGACGGTACCGCACATGGTGCCCAACAATTACTGCAGTTACAGTAGTAAGTAATGTTTGTAACAAACTTTGGGTATCCACCTGGTGACTCCAGTCACCTTTGCATATTGAAATTTCGTTTCAAGTTAGAGTCTTAGTACTGGGATGTCAATTGGGTCACCTGCTTGTAAAGGGGTAGAAGCGGTAAGCTGAATCAGCCTTACGGTAACAGCTTTCATTATAGCTGATTTTACAGAGGATATTGCTATACTTAGGATAATTATCATCACAATGATCATTATCACATGCTCTATTAAACTTTGGATCCAACCAGTGACACCAAGTCCAAACCAACTGAACCCCTTTGCCAGCCAACTAGTGTTCATTGATTCCCAGAATTCTTGGGCATCTTTCACCACCTGCCGCATCTTCTCTAGCTGCACATCGAGCTCCTGTGCAACATTAGGGATATAAAAGCAGCAGTCGGTATTGGAGAGGTTTAGGTAGCCACAAAGTCCATTTTGGTGTAACAGCATCAAGTCCAGCGCCCTGCTGTTCTAAAGAGTCATTTTTGACGTAGCTTGTAACTGATGGGTGAGCTCCTGGGTCCTGCCAGGCCTCTACATGTCCCCACAGTTCTGGTTTTGCCCATTTTGCATGAGCCACCCAGTGGGGTCAGAGTGGAGTCCTCCTCCACACGGGGCACAATGTTGGAAGGCCCAAGGTACACTGGAGCTCAGGTAATCCGGCCCAGAAGGAGGTGTACATATTGCCATCATGCAGAGGCAATGCAGCAATCATTATGAGGTGCCATGTTTACACCTACTGATTTGTGTCTTATGCTGTGATTATGGCACAGACAGTCTAATTTAAGGGAAATGTTAACTGGTCAATAATCACAGAATCACAGACTCACAGAATGGTTGAGGTTGGAAGGGACCTCTAGAGATCATCTAGTCCAACCTCCCTGCTCAAGCAGGGACACCTAGAGCATGTAGTATCTGACCCAATTGTGTTGTTCTCAGTTGGAGCAATTTATCACATTTTGGCAAGACCACAACGCTCACTTGTTTGATACTGAACAGAAAGAAAATCCCGGGCCAAATGGTGTAAAACCCATGAAGTCCTGAAATTCTCCAAACCAAGAGCAATTTAAGTTACGATTATTTTGAGGAGGACAATCTTGCCCTCTATTCCACTGTATACACCAGGATGCAATTACAGCTTGACTATATTGCAGGGTGGCAGTTGCTTGTTCCCAAGGTTGCAAATCTGTTGCTTCCCATAAAATCCAGCTACAGGGAAGAGTTAAAGTAATATTGTTTTCATAATAAGTGCAAATGGTCTTATCAATCATAGAAAAATTAAATGGCCAAAGAAATTCTCCCTCTTCGGAGAATAAGGATTCATTATTTGGAGAGTACCCAGTGTATTCCACAGCCTCAGCAAGCTCCCTGCTATGTCAGTGGGAAGAATACCCATAGGAAGAGTGTCCTCTACAGATGTAGGTAGAGGCAAGCAAGCAGCAGTACTAGATTCATTAAGAGCAGTTGCAAACCCCTTTATTAAAGTTAGGGCTAAGTTATCCTGCAAACCATGTGTGGCAGGGTCAGGGATGGCTAACATTTGCCTGTTCTGACTTTGGGTATCTCCTTGATTCCAGTGGAGTGAACATATCAAGCCAAAGCATATCTTCCCAACGCGAGCTGTAACTACCATGTTTGCTGATCCTAACTACAGCTTTATCCTGCTTAAGAGAACCCTCTTACAAATGCCCAGTTTACACATCACTCAAAACAACAAGACACTCTATGCAGAAAACTAACAACCCTTGTGGACGTTTGAGCTCAGTATAGGAGAGGTCTTGAGTCTAGGGGCAATTTTCCAGCATTCTGGGGTACTGATATCGTGAAAAGCAAAAGGAAGAATTGCTCGGTCCCTGTTTTGACCGGCACACATTGGATTGTTACTAATTTTGCAAGCGCAAACGGCAATTATATTTGGTCCAGGTTTTTGGTTAGGAATCAAAAGTCTGGAATGATCCAACAATTGTTTTTGTGGTGTGTTTTCCCACAAGCACCAGTGGCTTCCCAGGCACACAGTCCTTGAGGTTTAGACAAAACCAAAGGAACAACACTGACAGAGGGCAATTTCACCACCACAGGTCGTCCCACCTGCATTCAAATAGGTGTGTGACGTTGTGACTTTGAGGGCTCTGATGCAGTTGTAGCAAGAGGTCCTGTGGGGCAGAAAACTCCTATTTTGAGGCTTCCATATGCCCCCTGCCGCCTGTTGTTTCCTGTGCAGACTGCTTGGGATAGCTGCAGATCCCAGTCAGGCTGTGACGCCTTTGCATGCTTTTTAACCATGCCATTGACTCTTTCCACTATACCATTACCCTGGGGATAATAGGGAGTGTGAAACACCCATTTTACTCCTTCCTGTTTTGCCCAATCTTGCACCACAGCAGCAGTGGAGTGACTCCCATTACCACTTTGCACGCACTCTGCTGCTGGGAGGCTGCTAAACCGCAGGGTCCTGCAGGGTTTTCAGAGCATTCTCACCCGTGCCTGCGCTCACTGTGTAGCCATGGTTAGTCTGGATACTACTCCTACGCCTACCAGGATGTATTTGCGACCATGAGAGGGTCTTAATGGTCCTACATAACCAATTTGCCAGGTACTCCGTAAGACTTTGTTTCTTTGAATGTGTTGAGGTGAGGCTTGATTGGGATGGTTCGTTTTCAGTTGGAGCTGGCACTGAGGACAAGCTGATATGATTTCACTAATTAATGCTACTAATGCTACTAATTTCACAATTAATGCTACTGACACAGGCCATGCCTGTGCCACACATTCTTGATATAGGTCATTTTTCCCTGAATGTCCTCTTTTTACGTGCAACCATTCAATTAGCTTTTGCCACTCATCTCCTTCAGCAGCTACTGTTTGCACTTGTGCTAATCCACTGCCTTCCTGATTCCGCTTTGTTGCTGGTGCACTAGTTTTTGCACGTGCCTTTACCCATCCTATCTCTAAAGGTTGGTGTCTGCTTACTTCCAAAAGTTTCTGCCAGTCACTTGTGCTCCACATCGGTATATGATTTACCTCCCAATTATTTGCCTCTCATTGACATATCCATTCTGTTGCTCCCTTAAATGGGGCATAGGAATCAGTATAAACTACCTCAGCTCAATTTTCCACAGCTAACAACAAGGCTCGGAATTCCCCAACCTGGGTGCTACCTTCACCTTCCTCAGTTCCTGACCATCCTGAACTTATTTCCAGGGCTGCTGCCTTATAATTCCACACTGTGTTTGTTCCCCAGGCAGAGGCATCAGTAAACCCTACTTCATCCTTTTTAGAGGATGTACTGAATTCTGGGGCCGCCTTAATAGGTGAAGGTTTATAAGGAAGACGTAAAGTCGCAATGTCTGAGCTTACTGGCTGTTGTAATTTGGAGTTCTTAGTTGGTCCTTCTTTTAGTGATAACAAGTGGCTTATTCCTTCTAGATAAGCATACCATCTGCGGATAGTTCCCTTCTGTGCGACACCTTCGGGAGGTGGGCCTGAACAGGCCCCTGAGCAATGATATCCTGTGCGGTTCGTAGTTTTTCTGCCTCTTTCACTGCACGAACTAAGGAGAGAAGTCCCTTTTCCCACTCCTTTCCTCCAAAATTCCAAACGCTGCCATCAGGCAGATACCATCGCTTCCCTCTAAGCACATCATATCCTAGAATATTCCCTGGGTGCGAACTTAGTACCACATCCACAGCTGTCATCCTCTTTCTCCCAAGCAACCATAATTGTGTCCTTGCAAGTGGGCATTTTTTTTTAGCACCTGTAACTCCACTAATCACAACAGGTTTTCCAGAAGGCGTAATTCCTAAGGATTCTGCTTGCAACTTGTTCAGAACACTAATCTGTGCTCCAAATCAAATCAATCAATCAAAAATTCTTGACTATTTTTTTGGCACCAATGGGAATTGATATATAGGGCTCTTTGTTCTTGGACTATTGAAAAATATGCATTATGCAGGTTGGGCAGCCCAAGTTCTGAGGAGCCTACTAACCAGCTCTCTTGGGCCCCCCTGCCTTCTAGAGCTCTAGCCCATGGGATTCTTCCAAGGAGGTCTCTGAAGAGGCTAAGGTTGGCCCTCCTGAAGTCCATGGTTGCAAGGCTACTTACAGCCCTGCCACCTCCT
>NW_010578863.1:44798-80970 GCF_000705375.1 Tinamus guttatus | reverse complement strand
TTCCTAAAGAGCACATAGCCTTCCATGGCAGCGCTCCAGTCGTATGAGCTATCCCACCACGTCTCTGTGATTCCAATGAGATCGTGACGCTGGGACCGCACACAGATCTCCAGTTCGTCCTGCTTATTCCCCATGCTTCGCGCATTGGTGTACAGGCAGTTAAGGGAAGTAATCAAGCTTGCAGGTTTCCCAGGAGGGGTGAAAGAGGACCCTCTATAATCATATCCTATCCTCACTTCCCCACTACCATACTCCCGCTGGACACCTTCTGGCTTTGGCTGCATGTCACTGATTGCCCTCTCCATGTAACACTCCCCTCTCCCTTCTTGCTTAGTTTATAGAATCTTAGAATATTCCTTCTTCCATAGTTCCTCTTCTTCCATTCTTACCACCCCATTCTTCCTACTATATCCCTCCTTAGTTCACCTTCTATATATTTTCTTTTACATCTAGGTGGAGCTGGAGTGACTCTAGTCATACCTACTTTCGTTATTGATTGCTTTAAGAAGTCTCCTGCGTTAATCGAAAAATCTAGAGAGCATGCTCAGTGAGGAATGGTCGTTCCTTGGACGCGGGTAACTTCTGGGATGGGGTTGTGTGTTGGTATTACAAAGAGATTAGAATGAGGAGAAGTTTGAGCAAAGTCTATCAGAAGGGACTGATCTGGGACATTGCTGGCCCAGCATTAGACATCTTAGAGCAGACACTATGCAGCTTATCAGCTGTGTGGTAGGACCAGGTGCCACCTCTGCAGGGAGTACCACAAAGTTTGGCCGCGGTGTCTTCACTCCGCTCCACCCTCCATTCACTCTCATCGTCTGCACAGCCCCACCAGGTTGCCACCTCCGCAGGGAAGACAACATAGTTTGGCCATGGTGTCTCCATTCTGCTCCGCTCTCCGTTTACTCTTAGTGTGTGCTAGGAGGGCAGGTTGTGTTGCCGAGGGAATCGTGGAGTAGATTCCGCACATACCGACCATCCTGGAAGCGGTAACTGTCTCTCACCTCAAGCAAGCCTCTGTAATGCCCTAACTTCTGTTAGGGCCTGGTTTCTAAGTTCCCCTTTCTCGAGCAATTCTCTCACCCCCTGTTCCTCAGTAATGCACCCAAGCCCCTCGCAGTTAAATAATCCACACTAGTTAGTGCTCTAATTACAGGCAAAAGAACATGAAGGAAGGGACAATGCAGAGGCAAGGGGCTTATTTCTGAATTCCTTTTGAGGAGAAAACATAAAATTTCTTCCCCCACCCCGATAACTTCACTGAACGGAATATAGGGGAATACTTAAAATCAGGAGGTCACAGCAGGGATCCCACATGATAGAAATATTCTTCTGAAGTATCACACAGCTACTGATATGGGGGAAAAAAAAAGGCACAAAAATGCTACAGGACTCCAGCTGAGATGGAAGCCAGGCAGCAGACGGTATAAATTCTCTGTAATGTTCATAACTAAAACAAAAAAGTTCAAAATCCAGGATTTCTTGCAGAGAGAAAGGGTAGTTAATCACTCCCATCATTCTTTTTAGAGCTGTTAATAAAACCTTCTCTAACTCTTTTTATTCAAAATGCTTTTACACATTAAAAAGCATGCACAATTTAGACATTATTCCCAAAAGTTTCCCGTCCTGCACCTCACTGGCTGCTGCAATTGGTTCAACATTTCCGCTCCCCTCACACCACGGCTCTGTGAGAAAGCAGGAGCTGCAGCACAAAAAGATGCTGTAAAGAGTCCAGACTAAACGACTCCGGAAAGGCAGTTTTAATTACACGTAGGCCCCAATTAACTTTCTGAGGTCGGAGCCGCGTCCCTGAGAGCTCGCTCCATGAATAAGGATTCTGTTTGGGATGAACGGCCTCTGTTTCAGCGCGGCCCCGCGGCCGCACACCCAGGCAGGGCCCTGCACTCTGAAGCGGGACACAGGGCACAGGCTGCAAAGGGGCCAGGCAGCTTCTGTCCGTCCAGAACGAGCAGATGGGGCTGGACAGGGCAAGGGGACACCAGGGCTGGGGAGACCGGGCGCTTTCAAGCAGCAGCTCTGAAATACGGCACAGTCTGTAGGACACGTCTCTTTCTGAAACAAACGTGGCCTGCGCCACTTGGAAACCCGCAGGGCCCGTGCTCCTGTTCAGAAGCACCTACAGACACTGATTCCTCCTCCGAGGTGGTCATCGTCTTTCAGTGGCTTCAGAGTTAAGGGAAGGCTTCCAAATATTCCACATATTTTTCACATCACATTAAGCGTACTATATAGGAAAATATATGCAGGATATAAAAGTACACAGCGTTTAAAAACAATGCACACATGGGCATTCAAAATAATACATGCAAAAAGGTTAAAAAATGAGGCATCAAGGAAAAAATAATTTAGTGGAAGAAGTGACTGCCATCTTTTTAAATCTAGGGCAGTTAGAGATTACCAAATTAATTCTGCTGCACAGTTCATATAATTTTTAGAGAAGAGGATGTATACATGGCTAGGGGACTGGCGTACGGAAATCACACTATTTAGGCAAACAAGGGTCTCAGTCAGTTAACTGTGCTCATTAATCCAAAGGCTAAGTAGTTAAACTGATGTTAGAAGTGTTATGTTTAGATGAACTGACTAAATCTGTTTTCCTCTAAACTATTTCAGCTTTTAGTTTCTTGAAATCCTGTTCTTAATAGATCAATTCTCTACCTATTCTCACAGAAAGCATATACTTGAAATATAGGCTTTAAAACAAAAATGCCCCATCCGCAAGAACTGCTTCTACAGGCTTCCTTTTCACTTAAACCTCAAAAACCGTGTGCACTAAAAAGGGGGAAATAGGACAACGCACTGGGTCTTTGCATGACAGAAACTTCAGGGCCTAAAGGCACCATAAATATAGGGGAGAAAACTATGAAACCTAGTTGATCACTTCTAGGGCCAAGAAGATGCAAGTGTTTCAGAAAACATTTTCAGCAATATATATATATGTGTGTGTGTGTGGGTACACATTTCTTCAAAATGGATGAACTCTGGGAAGAAGTTCACTCTTCCAATGGTTTTCTGTTTCCCTTTTCACTTGAGACTTTCGCTCAAGACTTCACTCGTGCACTTACTGGGTCAGACGTGGTCAAGCACTGAGAGAAGGGAAGTCTTTCTCTTTGCACAAAGCTACCTTGGGGGCTTTCCTGCTCTGCTTTCTATGCTGCAAAACCCACAACAGTATTTTCATGGGAACACAAGAGCTGCTTCACCCCACAGCCTGGGAACCGCCTGCAACAGCGGCTGGTTTTAAGAACCCGCAGCTCATGGAAGTAGCTACCTCAGCTGCCCCTTGCTACATCTGCATTAAGAGCGTCTCCAGCAGGTCGAGGGAGGGGATCCTGCCCCTCTACTCAGCACTGGTGAGGCCGCACCTGGAGTATTGGGTGCAGTTCTGGGCTCCCCAGTACAAGAAGGACATTGAGCTTCTAGAGAGGGTCCCGCGGAGAGCCACAAAGATGATTAAGGGACTGGAGCACTTGTTGTATGAGGAAAGACTAAGCGAGCTGGGCCTGTTTAGTCTGGAGAAGAGAAGGCTAAGAGGAGATTTGATCAACATGTTCAAGTACCTGATGGGTGATTGTAGGGAGGATGGGGCCAGGCTCTTCTCCATGAGGAACTTAAGGAAAAATTTCTTGACAGTGAGGGTGACAGAGCACTGGAACAGGCTGCCCAGAGAGGTTGTGGAGTCTCCTTCTCTGGAGATCTTCAAAACCCACTTGGACGCAGTCCTGTGCCACATGCTCTAGGTGTCCCTGCGTATGCAGGGGGGTTGGACTAGATGATCTCTAGAGGTCCCTTCCAACCTTAAGCATTCTATGATTCTATGATCTCAGGAACCTCCCTCCCCGCCACCAAGCCTGCCCATCCACATTAACCCAGGGTCTCACAGCTGCATTACGGCCGCACTCAGCAACAGCTTCTGTCCTTCATTCACGTCCTCCTCCTCCGCTGCCGGACGGAGGGAAGAGTTCGCGCTCTCCTGAGGCGGCTCTGCCTGCAGCAAGGGGCAGCAGACAGGAGGCACCTACAGCCCTTCTGCAGGGCTCAGCAGCACAGGGAACTGCAGCGAGGGAAACAACCTGCTCCAGCCTGGATCCTCTCCCACCAGCTCTGCCAAGGCGCTGGCCCTTCCCCCTTGCAACTGCCAGCAAGTCTGTGACACAGGCTGGGGGCACATAGGTACAAGCAGACCTAATATACATCCTCCAAGCCAGCATTTATTGTTCTAGGGTAAAAAATATATATATATTTCCCCCTCCTTAAATTTTGGTAAGATGGAAAACAGGCCCTGCCCCAAGAGCAACACGCAGCTCTGCGGGTTGTGCTGCCCCCAGCAGGGGGGACACGCGGAACCGGGTGCAAAGGAGGCAGCGAGCGCCGCGGCCTCACAGGCCCACGGGGGGAGGGACGAGCGCCGCGGCCTCACCGAAGGAGGCAGCGAGCGCCGCGGCCTCACAGGCCCACGGGGGAAGGGACGAGCGCCGCGGCCTCACAGGCCCACGGGGGAAGGGACATCAACGCGGCTTGAAACAAAAATCTGCACTTTAGACTTCACTCTTGTCAGAGGTTTTAATGAAACGATTCTTTCCCCACGTTGAAACACGCATCCTAGGGAAGTTTCATTGAAGGATTTCCTTTTCTCTTCTCAGCAAGATGTTTCCCCCCCCAGCATGGGGCAGGACAAGGGCTTGCTCAAAGCGCTTACCTTTCCGCTCCTCCTCCCAGGGGCTCCGGAGCCATCCTGGAGCCCGTTCACCCCGCTGGGCTCCCGGGCTCCACAAAGCACCTGCCTACTGGCTACACCAAATCCTCCTGGCCTCCACGCAGGCTACACCCCCGCGCTTCTGGCGCCGGGATGCTCTGGGTTTCTCTCCCATTCTGTAGAAGGAACTGCTGAACACCCTAACCTGGAGGAAAACCGCGACAGAGTACTTGGAATACAAAATAATAAAACAGATTAACAGTGATTTTCAGCTGTGCTCTCATCCCGGAGCAAAGCCAGGAGCCCCAGATGAGACCTTCACTTATCTCCATTCAAACCACAGCAGAATAACGTGGTTTGATAGTGAAATCAGGGCCAAAATCCAGGTTAATGTAGTTAAGAACCCACATTAACTGTGAAGTCTAGGCATACCTGGTGTAGTAAATACTTCATGCAGTAAATAATCTGCGGCCAAGTTAAGTTTTCATATCCTACCCTGCTGTTTGCTACTTGAAAGTTTGAGACCGCCAGAGTGACTGCGCATTATTTTAGTTGCTACAGATTTGGAGAAGTACGCAAAGAAACGCAGATTCATTTTCTAATGAGGGTTTCCTCTTCACGGACCTACGGAATCACCCAGATCCATTCATTCAAATATCATACTTAAATAAAACCATGACTATTCTGATTTTCAAGCCAATCAGGTTGCACACAGACTTTGCTGAAGTTACAAGGATTAAAAGCATTTTTTTCCAAATAAAAGTCAGAGTCTCACCTTACCTTACCATTGCAGAATGTGCAAGGCTTGCCAAAGGCACAAATTGGAGAAGCTAGCGCTGCAAAAGGGTACTAACAGTTTAATACACAGATATGATTTTTGTTGTTACGTAGTAAATCATCTTCAACAACAAATACTAGGAAGACTAAATTCACCATCAGAATGGCACAGTATAATGCTAATAACATCCCTCTGTATTTAGCATTATATCTGTATTTTATATATAGACAGTGATTTAGCCGCAGAGGAGTCAGACATTTGTTAGACCACACTGCCAAGATGAGCTTTAACTCATTACAACTTATTCCACTAGTACCAGACCACCGACCCCCTGCACAAGACGAGCTGACAACAGCTCATCTTTTGATAAAAAGAAGTTCGGTCAATTAAGGAAGGCAGATTAAAAATATATAAATATATGTATTGAGAGAGAGAGTGTTAAAGCTGCAGTGCTACCTGAAGTACCCAAATACAAAAGGTACCGTTTACGTTTTTATTTCTTTCACTTCAGTGACACACTACACCCATGTCACTATTCCACATACAAAAAGTTACAAAAATACCCCAACTAACTTAAAAAACAACAGCAAAACCCCCCACACAATGTGTGCACTTCTCACTCACTCAAAATTCTGCAGAAAGTGTGTTATCACTTCAGAAACCAGATCAGCAGGACAACAGCTGGTATAAACAAAAATTATTTCCACACTCAGAAATAGTTATAGCACATCAGCTGGCTATAACTGCATTCACGCGCTAAGTTTTAGGGTCTGGATAACTGAAAGGACTCTTGACACAGCAAGCACTGCAAGCCTAGCACACAAGCTGAAATGAAGACAGACAAAATTATTTATTTATAAAAATGGGTTTTATTTCTTCAGTACAAGGTAAACTACTATTGCAGTTTAAGACCAACAAAAAAGTTGGACAGCAAATTGCTTAACAGTCTCCTAAAGGCTGAAAAAAAGAAAATTATGAAAACTAAAAGTTATTTCAGTATTTCAAGTACAAATTAAGAGGAGGAAAAAAAAAGAAAAAAAAAACACGAACGATCCCCAAAACTTATAGACTAAGCACCTCCACCAAAAATACATTAAAATGCACATTTGCCAGGGTATCACCTTACCTTGTTGGAAAATACGGGTCTCCAGAAACTCAAGTATTGAACAGGCTCTTTGGCCTCCTGGTATCAGAAAGCTGCTTTGGAGTCAGACATTCTGACAAACAGCCAGTTCCTTATATTCTGCATTGCAATTCTGCACTCCAACTAAGACCAGCCCCACAGCCCATTTCAAACAATTTCTTGAACAGCTTACTCATAATATCTTTGCACAAAATGGGAACCAGGGAATGGAATGGTACAGGAAGATACCACAGTCTTTATGCTTAAAAAGTCAGCAGTGCTAGTCATCTTCATAAAAATGTTCAGGTTTACGAAATAGGAAGAAATAGGAATGTATTTTACTTTTAAAACACTTATTTTTGTTTGTTTTTGTTTGATTGCTTTTTTTTATTTATTAAAAAGGACATCTGCACTAGTAAGGAAAGTGAATTTGCAATCACTTGTATTTATAAAAGCACATTCCTCAGTTTCTTATTTTTGAAGATCACACAAATGTCTGTTTCATAATGCAACAACAATATGTACAGTTTAAAATATTTTTTCTTACAAAATACCGTATACAAGAGGGTCAGGCCACCAAGGTATATTAATTCAATATATTCAAAAATGTTAGTGCTGAAACATGTAAAATCATTTATTACATGGCATGACTGGATGGGATTAAAAAAAAAAAAAACTGCAATGCTCTGTCTCATTGGGATCAAATGCATACAGTTTACTATTTTCAAGATAGTCCAACAGAATTAGTGTATTTCAAAAGAGGCTTTAAACATTTAAGCAGAGGCATAGGTCACACCGAAACCTAGCATCCACTGGAATAACTGGGGCATGAGAGAGGGTTAAAATACTAACAAGTGCACAATACCCAGAGAGAAGGGGATGTGTTACCATATTTTGTCCAACATGGAAAAAAATCCATGAGAACATCAAATGAAAGAAGTTTTGTGCTCCAAAATACTCTTTAATAATTCATCCCCTAAAGCTAAAATCAATCTGAAAATACATAGCATGTCAGGTCAACTTAATTAGAAACAAAAGGCAAGCAGAACAGAGTCACACACCCCAAGCCCAAGCCCACCTGCAACCCTAGCTGCAAGGCAATATAGTGTAAAGCTGCAAGACAGAATTTCTGCAGAAATGTCACGACTATTCAGCATGCTGAGACCATTTTGCTTAAGATCTACATCATCAAAGCAACCTATATCCTTTTATCTTTTTTTTTTTTTTTTTTTTTAAATCCATGTTGCTGCTTCTCATAGGTAAAACACTTGTTTTGGAAAGAACGTGCACCCTGATCTGCACGTTCATGCTATGAAATATGGGGGGTTAATATTTAAACGCAGAAAAATTTAATGTCTTTGATTTCTGAAGTATATCAGTCTTAAACATGCATGTCATTCTTGAATCTACATAACAAAAAGGATCTCAAGCATTAAGATAGGGAATTTAAGGCTGTGTTTCAGTCTACACAAGGACCAATGGTAACTCATTAAAAAAATCTATAAATAAAATTAGGGAAAAATCTGTTCAATCTGTACAGAAAGCAAATAGGTAAGAAATGAAATCAGGAATTAAGTACTTCTATAAAGAATCACATGTATTTTTTTCTAGGAATACATATGACAAGTATATACAACATTTAAATTTGCAATTAGCCACATACAACTAGGGAAAACATTTACAAGGATTTGGGTATGCAACTAAACAATCATAAAAAACACATAGAAAAACTAAGCCTCACCAGTCTAAAGGAAAAAAGAAAAAAAGGAAAAAAAATGCACTCCTAAAAAAAATACCCAAATCAAAAACAAAACCTAACACCTTAAATCAATAAAGTGTATCTTGTTAACACATAAAATCCAACAGCTATCCAAACACTTAAGTCACATTGTAATTCAATAAATTCTGACAGGCATATTTTCCCATAATGCAATCAGAACCTAAACTATTGGCACAGAAAGCAGAAAGGAACAGGGGGGAGGGGGAATGTGCATCTTCCAAATTTTTTGTTCCTCTTTTGAAGAATTGTTTTTGACCTGTCAAAATATTTATTCCAAGAAGGATTTTTTTAAGCAACCTATTTGTCTTAAAAGAAAAAAAAAAAAAAACCCTTGTAAAGCAACTTTTGTTGTTCGAGCACATCCCCCTTCCCCAAGATCACCACTTCTTGGTGTTGTCTTTCCAGAAAAGCTAAAGGACACAGCCTTATAAGACTACTTTCAACATGACTTGTAAAGGGGAAAAAAAAAATCAGTATTTAAAAATCAAGTTTTTCCTCATAGACTGTTTTGTACTTTCACCAGCAGAAGGAGGTGAATTACAGTTGGATATAAAAGAACACAGCAGGAGCCACCAAAGCACCATCACCAGTCAGTAAATAACAAACTGCTCTTTCCTGAGAGGACACAGGAAATTGTCAGTAACGCTTAACAAACCAAAACCTGGTAGAAAAAAAAAATCTGTTACAGATCCAGTTACACACCATGGGTATTAGACATATTCCTTTTTGGTGTCTACAAGGCTCTTTGGATTTTTTTTTCTGTACTTCTCTTTTGTTTCTTAAAAAAAACTAACGAAGCTCACAACAAAGAAAATTATTGAAATGACCAGACAATACAGCCATCGGTTCAAAATAAATCTTCAGAGAATAGAAGGAAATAAGGGTCTTCATCCTAGGACCTCACCTCTCAAGCCACAACCAGCTCTCAGTTTAATTTATGTTGTGGTCTCCCTGCTACTTCCATTGCCAGCAATGGAAATCTGTACACGAATGAGAAATTACTCCTTGTGTAAAAGAACATCTCTCCTTAAATCTTTTTCAATGTTTAGTAAAATATCAGTTCCTGTGCAAAATGCTTTTTAATTTACTTTTTGAAATTTTATTTTAAGGTTTGTCTATGAAGTGGATTAATACTTACCTGATGGCCCTTCAGTATTAGCTATTCCCCATGTAACAGCAGGCTTTTTCTTCTGTAAAACTTACTACGCCCAGCAGTGAACAATGTTTTTAAGTTAAAAAAAAAAAAATTACAACAGTACTGTTTGTAACCAACACCTATTCACAAAAAGCAGGAAATTAGTCATGACTTTGATACAACTTTCAGTTTACAAAATTTTAAAAAGCAGTTTTCATTTTTTAAACAGGATTAAACAAACATTTCAAATACTTTCTCAGTAGCAAATAGTTCAGTAAACACCAGTGATCCCATGCATGAGAACTCGAGGTACACAAGGAAAAAAAATAGCGAGTTGGGAGGAGGAGGGGGCAGGTCTGAAGGCTGTAGCCAAGTCCAACAGAATCAGCGATGTCTGCAGGACATCGGGCTGAATGACAGGTGACAAAAATATTAGAGCATTTCAAACTTAGGAAGAACTTTGGTAGTTGCACAGGCTACTACTGGTCCCAACTCAGTAAAGCATAAAATCATTATACAATATTTAAAGCATATGTTAAAGTTTCCTTAAACTCTATGGCATTTAAGCATATGCTCTAAAATGCCTTTAGAAAATCAAGTGGATTTAAGTGCTTTTCTGAATGGGGTGACTTATTTTAGATCAACTGTAAAAAACTTTGAATCAGTAAGAAAAAAATACATATATATCAGGAGCTGCCCTAGAGTTGCCTCTCAAGCCATGTGAGGTCTTGAAACTTAGCTCAAAACATGAAGCAAGATGTGTGAGTAACTGAAAGCCCAGAGAATACATCTGTTGCACACTGATTTACAGCACACTTCAGCAGGGAGCCTTTGCTCAAGGCTACCAAAAACTTAAGTTTTGGCAAATGATGCAAACATTCTCCTCATGTATTTCATACGTAATAGAATTTAAAATGAATTATTGTAATCTGAATTTAACTTTCACTCTAATCTCCAACAGATTGTTTTTAGATAAATTTACAAAACCTCATTTGACAGATTTAGTTAGTGCCACTTTTTGCTAAGACATTTAAATATTGCCCATCACTGAACAAAGACACATGTGTGTACCTTCTTTCTTCAATGTTTGTGTGAATAAACCCCAAAGTGTTAAGCTAATAATGAGCCCATTACTCTGGGCAGGAAAAAAAAATGGGAACTGGTTTCTTCTGTCACATTTCTAATATACAACTATGTACAGACTGTCTAGGGCCTTTGGGAAGGGAGGAAAAAGGGGAGAGAAGGAGTAAAAAAACCCAACTCCCCTCCAGACAAGCGCTATTACTATAAAACTGTAAACAACCGCAGATTATTTTAAAGCTAATCTTCCCATCCCTCAATATGAACAGTTTAAGTAATATAAACTGTAGTGTCAAAGTGATACGAGAGATGCAACTTTCAGTTTTCAGTCATGAACCCAGGTGCACCTCTCCTCTAAACAGAGAATTTACACTGCAGTTTTTACAGTTTTATATGTCATTCAGCAAATTCACAAGCCATCTAGGTAAAAACTGCTAGAAAGCAAAATAGCATTAAAGACTTTGCGTAACCACCTGTTTTCGTATCAAAATTGAATGTCTGAGAGCAACATTAGTATGTTTAACTCACTGAATGCGAGATTAGATTGAGGCATATGCAAGAACTATTGCGATGTTTTTAAAGACAGCATCAATGTTTTCATTGTAACATTATCTTTAAATATTGCTGAACACAAGACTTTCCCTGAGGTGTAAACATCAAATAACTTGAACAGCTTTACACATCAGCCCCATTAAACAGTTTATTACAACACTACATCTATTGTAATCAAAGTGGTGCTGTGTACAGACATTATCATATGAACATTTTAACAAGAACAAACTACTATAAAAACAAGCATTTACGTGACTTTTTCCAATTGCTTGCACATTATAATTGCCAAAGGTATATAACCAGTAATAAAGTTGCAAAAGCTATAAGGTTTAAATCACACAGGTTTCCCTCAAATAAAACAGTTAAGCAACATAAAAAAGTAAAAGAGCTACTGGTTACCATGTATGCAGATTTGCTTTATTCAGATCTATTCCTGTTCATTTTATCCATGAATCCTTACAGGCTCAGTTCAATCACATGAAGCAAACTGCTGGACAAGCATCTTTCCGTGAAGAACGTTTCTTGTCTTGCACGCCGTTCCTCTTCCTTCAGCTGTAATGTGTCAAAATTTGTGATGTAGATTTTGCTAGTCCCCATAATACACAGAAAAACGTTGGCTTATCTATACGTACGCAAGTCGTGCATCTACTTCATCGTAATGTAATCTAACACAAAATACTGGGAAGCAGTAGCTACTTGTTTGTGCAAGAAATTGTCTTATAATACAATAGTTAAAATTAATGTTGTTGTACAAGAAAGTTGAAAGAATGTAAAAATAACAATTGAAGAATTGAGCTATAAAAGAAGAAATAGCTACTGTTTCTGTGATTGATGGAAACATTTATATAGGACACTCCCTAAAGTATGCATTTGGAGAAGCAAATGAGAAAGCACGTAAGATAATTTGGCCACAACCAGATTTCTCCTTTACACATTTGCCTGCCTGCTTGCAGCAGCTTGCAACTGATTTACTTAACATTTAAATAATGCACTGATTATAAAATGAAGTTGATGGCTAACAGCTCAGTAACATTTGCAAGTGCACAGAATCTGATACCAATACTCAAAAGATTTTCAGACTAGTGGCAAGCAGCAGGGCCTTTGCATCTGAAAGTACACACTCGAATTTTAGTCACAAGAACCCAGTTTCCAGATAACATGATATAGATTTGCTGGTTCTCTCACCTACTTTCCCTAGAAAAATCCCCAAACCCTGCTTCCTACCCTCATCTATTTGTTTATGATTATGAATTAGGAACCACGCCACTCAAAGGTAATTTCTGTAAGAGGTCACAAAGTACTTGGGATGGTATAATTCCATACAGTGGATTTCAGTTGAATTGCATTACAAAACAATTAGTTAGCTTCATTTCATTAGTAAGTCACAATTTCCACATTCAGTGATTTCAAAATAATTTAAATCAAATTGTATAAAAAGCCAACACATTAAACTGTTCATTTGAAAAACAGACATTTAGAGGAGCAATTTCATGACCATACACCAGTACACAGCTGTCAAAGATCCTTTTACTCTTATGGTGGGTCAAAACAGTTTGGAAACAAAGTAATCTTTTTATTACTTTTTTTTTTATTATTATTTTTTCCTCTCTCAGTATGAACAACACACTCCTCCTCCTCCTTTCCTCAAAGTGACCACTAAGACTAACATAGCATTAAAATAGATATAACAAAGTTTAGGTTTTACATAGTAGAGTGCACACATACATTAATCCAAATGTGAAGCACTGACTGGAATTTATTTTCTCCTTCACAAACTTCCTCTCAAGTGATGAGAGTGTGAACCAGTAACTGCTCCTGGGGAAAATACTTCTCCAGAGACCAAAATCTCAAAAGAGTTCTTATAAAACTAATGTTTTCAGTGGCAAAGGATGAAGTGCTGCCCTCTCAAAAGGGCATATTTAGAGCTGTGAGCTGAGCCAGCATGGACAAGCAGGGAAAATTCTCAGTTCTTCTGTGGAGCAAATAAGTGTACGACAGCTGTAAGACTGTATGTCACAATTTGCTGCTCTCATAATACAATTGCTATGGCAAGAATTATGGATCTTTATCATTTCTATGGCAAAAGTTAACAGATCCAGAGCACTGTGTATATGATTTGTTATACTAGTGCAAGAAAGTTTTAGTTCCTGGGAATTACTTGCTAGATTTGCAAGGGTAATTATAGAACTACAGGAACTTTAAAAAGCTGTACGGAGGATCAATGCTTTGCAACGCAGGGATTTTAAGGCGGTCAGTATCACACCGAACCTTCAATTTATAAAAATGTTACCCATCAGAATCCCCTAAAGTGGTAGAAATTTTGGTTCAAGGTTTTCTGCCGCTGTAGTTTGGCAAAATTAGAACACTAATGTAGTTCCAAAAGGAGGAAAGAAAACCGTATGGATTATACCTTTGTATTCAGCACTTTTCAGTATTCTACAAAGTAGTAGAATATTGAACTAAGAAACAATTTAAAAAAAAAAAAAACACCACCAAAGTTTTAGTTAATGCTTCTTGGCAACACTCTTTTCTTTCTGCCTAAAGTTAATTTGAGCTGTCTGTCCCAAGCATAGGTTAGATTTGTACAATTTAACAACACACAGCAAACATTTTCTCAGCATTTTTAAACAAATCCAAACTTCAGACTTATCTGTTAAATAGCTCTTTTGTGGTTGAAAGTTTAGTATTTTATGCCAGAACATTTCATAAATGAAATTCCAGAATGTTAACTAAAGTGAGCAAACATTTTTATAATTAAGCAAGATGCAATTCAGTACTGGTTTTCACAGTCAAAGACAGAATCTTACAACAAAAATCCCATATATATATATATTTTATATAAAGCATCTTGCAGTAGCAACTCTTAACTTCTTTCCTTTAATTCTGATCATCCAAATAGGTACGGGGAGTTTTAAACAGCTTTTAAAGTCTGAAAATTCCACAGTCCTTTAAAGCTGTATGTTTACATGCGCTTTAAGTTTAGATAAGATAGCGTAATCATTTTTCTGAGAGTTTCAGGAACTGAAATTCAGTCTCCCAACACATTCACATTTGAGCAAGATGAATGACATTTGTCACTGTATCCTAACTGCTCCTAAGAATAGCTTAGGCAATTCTTCCCATTCTATATATAAAAAAAACTTTACCCATTCTCTCCGCCGCAGAATTAAAGCCCCACACCTTTGTGGCCAAAGATGGTTTTAACCCAACCTAAGTTCCAGAATGTCACAGACCTCCAAATAACATGGTGGTACAGCTACAACACAGTGGGGAGGAACTCGTTTCAAGCTTGACTCTGTATTTGCCTTTCTACACGTAAGGTAGCATACATTATCATCTTCATTTCATAGTGGTTCATTTACACACCACTATTCTTTCACACTAGCACCATCCATTTGTTCCCTTCTTTCTATTACTATTGTACTTACCTGATACCTTTGCTCAATCTTATAATGTGTAATTTAGAAGGGCACAACTTCCTACACCACAAAAATGCATAGAATGAAAAAGGTATATCACCAAACCATAATTTCATCCATAACAAATCTTCTCCTTCTAACTCAGTTTGGCTATTCACCAAAAATAACTTATGAACACAGATGTGTTCAGAAAAAATAGATTTTAGTTCACAAACTAAAAAGCTGTGAGGTAGGTAAGTATCTTTGACATTAATATATGAGAAAGACACAAGAAGGTAGATCAGGCTGCAACAGGAAAACATAAAATGAAGAGCTCTCATTCCCTTTTAAGTAAGAAATCTTAGTTCTCAAACCACAATGAGCAAAAGGAAAAAAAAAATCAACTAATTGGATTTGCGTCTTTTTTTTGGAGGGGGGGGGAAGAACACTATCAATCCTGCATTTACAGACTAGTAACTTTTCTTTGTTTCAAATGTTATACAGCCTTGAAGACAAATTTTATGGAGCTCAAATGAGGAAAAAAAAAATCCCAGGATGTTGGAAATATAAAAATACAAATGTGCCTTAAAACATCTCAGAACACAACAAAATTACAGCAACATGTTCATGGAAAAAACCAATAAAATAAGTAGTGATGCATTGGAAAATAAACAATAGCATCTTCTCGTTCATTTGCATCTGAAATCGCCCTATCATCCCTCAAGAAAATGAGGGATGTCACTAAGCTTGAAGCAGCAGCAAGCAACATGCTTCCATAGAGCACCAAAGCAGCCACGGAAGGGGCTTTGGGAAGCACAGAGCAGTGGCTCTGCTTCTCCTTCGGCTCCTCTGCGCTGAGTTTCAAGCACTGACTCAGCTGCTCGGAGCGTTCCTTGCCTGATGAGTGCTGGATATGGCAACAAGGGCCAACCCTTCTGACAGCAGCTGAGAGAAAAATAATATTCTGTAAAGGTGGCCATTTCTCTCTGCCCTACAGAGATGCTTCTTCGAAAGCACATTTTAAAAAAGAGAAACTAGGTAAGTAATGTTCATTAATAACAAGACCACCTCAAGCAGTCCCAGGCTGCTATATACTCCTCATTCTTGAATGATGCTGCCATGATTCACGTAGAAGCTTATTATTAAAACAATTACAAAATAGGCACTTTCGTATTAATTTGCAAGGTTTCATAAAAGGCTTATGTATGTTCCCGATTTGCTCCCTCTTTGTGTGGTGGCTAATACTGTCACAGGCCAGTTCCTATTTTCACAGACAAAAATACAATGACTGTTATTAAAATTGCAAAGTGCCATTCCCCCTTCCTGATGCCAAAAAATGACACTCCGTTAGTTCTTAAACCATTTCAAAGCTCAAAACTATTTCAGGGATAGATGAAAACAGATTTTGAAGATGTACTCAGAAATACATCTGACTTTACATGATTTTGCTTACAGTGGTTTGAGAGCAGAAAAATCATTGGAAAGCCATGAAATACGGAATACAAAGCCTACAGACACATCAGCTGTTACAATGTTAGTGTAGTTTTTCTTCGCAACTCAGTCCAAATGCATTTTAAATAGAAAATAATCAATTGACCCAATAACAAGAACATAAAATGAAAAGCTTAACATTCAGCAGTTATAGAAATTCAGACAAATTAAGATTGGGACAATGTATCAGCTAAAATACATCAATGAAATATCAGTTAAACTATAGAAAAAGGGTGTCTAAAAAAAGTCAAGGCTCATTCTGATAAAGTTATTTGTGTTACTATTCTGTTTGTACACATTGATTTTACTATTAATGCTTCTAAATATGATTCTATCAGATTTTTTTTTGCTGTTTTGACTCCTACAGGCTGCACATCTGTCTGCTCTTCAAAAAAACATCAGTAAGTCTTTCCACTAGCAAAGAGAAAATGTTTTAAGGAAACACTGGGTTTATATTAGCTCTGAAGAATGTATTATCAGTGTGCATATCACTTTACTCGAGCGAAAACACACAACAGTCAGGTGACAATGTAATTTTAAATAACAAAGTGTACAAACAGAAGTGTAAATACCTGCTGTGGTACATCTGATTTTCTTTTTTGGGGGGGGGGGAGGAGATTTTTATA
Source organism: Tinamus guttatus (assembly GCF_000705375.1). Next base: position 64,290 of record NW_010578863.1, on the reverse strand, counting down.
GAACACATTTAAAATCGTATTCCAATTTAATCCATCTCTATAAAGGTAAGCAAATACAATACAAATTGAATTTCACTGTACACAAAAGATGTTCACAACGAACCTTTATAACCCTTCTGATCTGGATGTGTGACACCTTTTTAAAATACGCCAATACAGTTTCACAGTTACGACTATAGTTACACACAGAAATAAGAAGTATAGGTGCCATTCAAGAGATGCAGGCACACAGGCAAATCCAATTTATCTGGTAAAACACAGTGATATGGGGAGTAGCTCCTTTCAGTACTGCTGTTATTTATTAAGTGACTGAGATTGTTAAATCAGTTTATGAATATTAAGCAATGCAAAGAACAAAACAAAAAATGTATGGTGACATACATCTCGGTGGAAATGAAACATACAAACCAGAAGATCACTCTATTTTATATATATGTATATATAAACAAAGCTACAAAAAAGTCCTCCTTCATTAAGACAGTAACATAACAAAATGGTTACAGCTTATCTTTTCAAAAATATCAAATGCTTTCATTTACATACAGAATACTAAATGCCCCTTTTAATCAAGTTGTTACAACCTATTTTCTTCTTTGTGCAAGGGAGTCTCAGCTATACAACTCCTCTGAAAAAAGTGAAGTTCCAGCATACCACAAAGCTGAAGTTGCATGTGCAAATCCCCCCTGAATTGAGACTGAAATAACAGTCTCACAGTAGGATTAAATTCATTTTAAAATTGTGCTTTGGTATTTACCAAATACAGCCTAATAACATTGGATATGCTTTTTAGGGAGGTGAAGTGGGGAGGAATCTGTACTTAGCACAGAAACTCCACAACTACATACATAACAGTCTACATACAGAAAAATTAAAGCTTTATTAACAAAGCATGTCAAGGGTTAAAAAATCCAAACTACTATACAATTGATAGTATAGCTTGCTCCTTTTCAACAGAAGTAAAAAAAAAAAACCTCTGCAAATGCATCCATAGTTTAGCTCAATGATTACCTCCTATTGGTAATAACTACTGGCAAATGTCACAAACTCCAATCCAATTCCACAAAAGAAACTACATTTACTCTTGTTAAATCTGTATTTTTCTGTTCTGACATTTTACAGTTAAGAACCACAGTTTCCTTTATGAAACTCCAGAAATATTTTTATCAAGCCCTTTTTTAGCATAAAAAGTGACATTAAGAGATATATACTACTACTGCCAGCTTTGTTTTAGCTGCCATGTTTCACCTTCCTACTTAAGCCTTTGACTCTCCTTTTCTCGGTCCATTACTGCTTTACATGTGCCCTGGTAGTGTGTGATCCCAGAAGAGCATCCCATGTAACACTGAGTAGGCCAGAGTGTTTAGTATCACATTTTGTTCTCTCCAGGACTCAGTGCCACAAAAGCACTATGAACATGACATGAAAAACTGGCATTCCATTGATACAAAACTCTAAGTCTGCTTTTACTTAGAAATACAGTGTGTATGATTTCTAGAAAGTTTTGCTTTAACTTCTGCAAATAAGTTTCCATGAATAAGTGCCACATGCAAATCCGGAAACCAGATGTGAAGAAATGAAGTTAGGCAGACAGGCAAGTCTGCTAAACTTTGATTTAAATGTAGATTTAGGAGAGATTTTTTTTTCCTAAAAAGGGAAAAGACTACCTCAATGAAAAAACGAGGCAGGTTTTTATTCCAATTGTCAAATACAGAGAATCATGAAAAGTTCAAATTACTGATCCTCAAAATGGGACATTATATAACGTAATGAACATCCCTATATAATTTAACGCCCTCAGTAGCAAACTGAAAAAAAAGCATTGATCAGACTGCTATTTTGTAGCTATCTAGATATTTAATGCATGCAAGACTGCAGACATACAAAATAAAAGAATATTTTAGAATGTGAACAACCAGAAAACAACCAATCCTTGTGCCATACATTTGTTCATTGGCCTTCAGACAATGGCTTTTCTATCAAATGGGTGGAGGAAATGAAAAAGTAGGTAAGTGGAGAGGAGAACAACCAACCATCAGTGTAATAGAATATAACACCTGAATTTGGTTAAAAGCTAAGAAAAAGACAGAAAATACTGAGCGGGCCACATCTCATAAATTAAGGCAAAGTCTGGCTACATTCCTTGAAATCAAGTAAAAACCACTGTAACAAAGTTTAGGAAAAAAAAAAAAAAAAAAAAGATCTACTTGTGCAAGGACTGCAACAATACATACCCATGCTCCCTCCACTGAAATAATCCAGGCATTACATATAAGTGCTAAATGCTGCGGTCCTTGCACAGATTGATTTTTTTATTTTAAAATACAAGTGTAAATACAACCACGAACGTGGTACAAGTGAAAATATAATCGCGACCATGGTGCAAGTGAAAACATAACCATGAACATGGTGTAATTTTCTAAGATTAGAGAGAGGGAGCAGACTTAGGAGTTTGCCTTACTGCTTTTTCAAGAATTGTTTTTATCCCCCTTCATAAGGGCTGCAACAGTTAATACCACACCACAGAAGATTAGAAAGAAGGCATGCACACTGCAGAAGAAAGGAATCACACAAATCCTCCCTCCTTCCCATAACCGGTTACCTGTTATTACTTACCTAAGTTTTTTTCAGATGCTGCAAGAAGAAAGTGATTCAGTACATACTGCTGGACCATTTAAACACAGACATGAACTGTGTAAATAATCTCCAATCTACAGCAGAGTTTAACTGTTAATGGTCTACTAAAAATAAGTTCAAAACCATGAAACAAGCGCTCACCTTCTCTAACGGTGACGATACTCTCTCTCTCTGTCGCGTTCTCTGTCGCGGTCTCTGTCACGGTCACGATGCCTCTCCCTCTCACGGCTTCTTTCCCGGTAATAGTCATCGTGACGATCTCTGCTACGTGATTTGTGGCGTCTACTTTTTTCTCTTGACCTACTGTGGTCCCTTTCCCTGGATCGTTCACGTCTTCTAAAAGAAATTACTTCATTAAATTTTGCCTCAAACTACAAGTTGATTCCACCCACACGTCAATTTTGTGATCAAATAGGGTATGAGAGAAATACCTGTACGCTGTGGGGTGGAAATGTTTTGGAATGCAATATGAAAGACGGCTGGTGTACAAGGTGGTGGCTAGCAGCTTAGAGATAGTAAGGAGAAGCCATCCACTTCCGAATCTTCAAGGGAAAGTGGGCAGAATGGAGGACAACACAGCTGAAATCAGCTGGAGGAATTCTCCACACCTCAAATGATCACTGCAATGTGGTAGCTAATCCGGGTACGGAGAATTTGTGCCAGCAACAGCTGTCTTTGTGCTTTGACTATTCAATACCAGCTATACTACTGCTGCAGTATCCAAACACACCACAAGCTCCACATTCGGCCTAACTCTGAAAGGGGTGTTATTTAAGTTTTAAAGGAAATACTCATCTCTGATTTGTCCTGGGTAGAGGTCTATGAATTTCAGATCTACCTACTTGCAATTTTTACATTACATGATAAAGGATAATGGACAAAAACATGATGTCCAACTTAGTTCTCCACCTCAGTGGCGTTGCTATCATGGCAAACGCAGAGAAAGTTATGTTTAAACAAAATGAAAATGGTGCCATATATCTCAACTTCAATTTTCAATAGCAAATTATAACCAAAATTATGTATCAGACCACTTGACTGATAACGGAAAATTCTATTCTGAATTACGCACTGCAATACCACCTAGAAAACAGACACTAACTGAAAGTTGGCTGGTCAGATTAGCTTCAAAAAGCAGGCTAACTGAAAATTGAATCATTTAATTTAGCAAACCAGCATTTGCTTCCTTCACATGTTTCTTGAGCAACTGAGGTCCCACTATGCTTCTTAAATGGCCCACATCCTCCTCTGTGAGCCAGCCCTGTCCTACACCTTCCCTTTTAATAAAGGGTTGCAGATGGAAGAGGAAAGTTTTACCTGGATCCAGAACCATAAGACTTGGACTCAATTCCATGAAGGCAATCCTGAAGAGAGCTAATAAGTACTTTACAACGATCATCAGCCGATACTTTGGACTGTTTAATTAAGGAAATCGCAGTTACCAAGGTCTCTATAGCACTTCCATAATCCCCTGAAAAAGTGATACAAAGTCATTATTAGAAAATTATGAAAATTAAAACAAAATTTTATCATCTGTAACAATACTACCAGTTTGACTCTCTTCTCTTCAGCAGCCATTCAGACCCTTTACTGCGGGACCAAATATTAGAATGCTATCCAGCTCAATAATCAGAAGGTATCATCAAAAATTTGAGTGCAAAAAATCAATCACAGTCTGTGCCCAAATTCGCATCCTAATAATTGGATAAATGTTCTTCAGGTTGCAAGTTTTTTTTTAATAGGAAAACTATAAGCTCTTTCCAGTAGAATGGGAAACATTAACCAAATTTTACTGACCAGCACTGGCATCTGATACAGCTCTTGAAATGGCACTGCTTGAGATCGCCCTATTTCTGTTCATGATTTCTTCAAATTCTGCTTCACTTAGAGGTGTCCTGGCAGTATCCATTTCTCTGCAAGTAATAAAACTACTATTTAGTAAGGTCAGAAGAAAACCTTATGAAGATAGCATTGCAGTTTTAACAATCCAAGTTTGCAACTTTAAGCAAAGTGACAAACAGAAAAGAAAGCAGGACCATATTACAATATAAAATCCTGAAGGCTAAAAGATAAAAAACAAAAACACCCACCAAAACGACGAAACAAAAAACAGTCAAGGTATCCGCTATACAAACAGGCTTATTTCTTGTTCATCCCATTCACTCTGAAGATTCAGTAGCACTTAATATTGTGCTTTACAAATATTTATTATTTTCATAAAATCCTTGAAAAAATGTAAGGAAATACTATCTTAATTGAACGGATGTGGAAATGCACATATGCAGGGAGTGCATTTTGAACAAAGTTAGAGATCATTTTTATAACAATACTGGTATGAGGACTATGTATTCCTGTTTCCCAGATTCCTGAGACCGGAATGCTATAACCTAAGAAAAGCAATTCAGCCTATCATCTTTAAAACACTCTATTTACTGAAAGACACTTCAACATTTTACAGCTTTTTTTTTTTTTTTAATATTTCTGGTCAAGTTCAAGGTGCTATGAATTTATCCCCAAACTGCTCATAGTAAGGAGAAAGCAATAAAGACAACTCCTTGTATTCTAATTACACTATTTTTCTTTAATTATTAATTGTCTATACATAGTTCCGAACTAACATAAGTTAACCTGTACAAAAAGTATTGCAGTGTCCTATTAACCAGCCTCTGCATACAGAAAATCTGGAGGAACGTGTTAAGAGACAAAATTCGAGACTTAAATTGGCCCATTGCTTGACGATATTTCTAAAACAGTGTTAGTTCTTCTGGTAGAAAGAAAATGCAGAATGATAAGCAATGCTATCCTCTTAAGTGCAAGAAGTGGAACAAGATCCTATAGCCAGTTTAGCATAAGAGGAAATGTCTAAAAATTCATACCTCCCTGAGTTTTGAGTATTATTTTTCGTGTGCCTCCCATAGAATGGAATATGTATTTTTTCTCTTATGGACATGTTATTTCCAGTGAAACGCCTATGGTATATAATTAATGACAATTTAAATAGTTATGGATGATAGTTTTAACATTATTAATGAAAATACTGGACAGCAAGTAAAGTGATACTGTCCTATTCCCACTCCTTCCCTCCCCAGCCACTCTATAAACTGTGGACAACCTAGATTTTGTCTACCAAAATAAACTTATTTATTTCTGGCAAATAAGCCAAATGCTTGAGTTTCTACAGTTTCTGTATGAACATAACAGTACAAATGCTTGTTAAAAAAACACTTTGTGATTATATGTACAAGGAAGCAAAGCATCTTTGCAGAAATAAGCTTTACGTAAGAAGTGTCTCCTACTAGGAGTAAAATCACAACTGAAAAATCCACATGTATCCACAAGTACATTTCTTACAATTTATCCCCAAATGTTTTAAAGAATACAAATATAGTGGAAATTAAAAAACAGCAGCAAGACAGAGACATTTGAGAGCACAAAGACATTTAAAACATTTGAAAAGTTTGACAAACCAAGTCAGACACCCCAAAATTGTCCCAGATTGAATTAACCATAGAAAAGGCTACTGCTACAAACACAGGAAGACTGAACCAAAGGAGCGCAAGCAATCTGAAAGAAAAGGAAGATAAAAATCTTGGAGTGAACCCACACATCTTTTTTTGAGACGAAAAGATTTAACTGAGGATTCCAACAGAGCTGCTAGAGGATGAAAAGGAGACAGCCACAGCTCCTGGCACCGTGCTGTACTCAGCACATGTTCACATTGGACAAGGAAGACTCCAGAGCATCCTAATAATACAGCTTGCACAGCGCCAGGGCAAAGAATTTCTAGTTGAGACAGAAGCACAACCACAAGCCACTGCATATGAAGGGATGAGCAAGTCCACAGAGAGGACACACAGAGTTGACATCATCAAACGTGAACGATGAACACAGAGCAGAGATCAAAAGGAGAACACTAGTGTTGCACTTCAAGACTTTCTTAATTCTACAAACACGTTTTTGAGATGTTTCACTGAAGTAAGTGAAAAGGGGAAAATGAGAAGCCTCATGGGACCCCTTCCAGTCTTATTTTCCATTATTCCTGAAAAGCTTGCTTTCAACAGAAAAGAAAATCAAATGCTTCCTGCAAGGAACAACATCCAGGGCTATCAAACACGGTACAGCAAAAGCACTCACCTGCCAGGGGGCCCATAGTCACCTCTGTCATATGGTGGAGGCCGGCCGTAGGGATCAGTCGGAGGCGGGCCGCGGCTGTCGGAAGTGGGAATGCCACTGTTGGCGGGTGGGGGAAAGAAGGCTGGATTCACATGTGGTGCAGGTGGGGGGGCACCTGGAGGCGGCCCGGGGAGATGCGGAGGAGGAGCAAGAGTCAGGGGTGGCCCCAGAGGGCCAGGTGGCCGAGGCGGAAATGGGCCTGGAGGTGGAGGTGGACCCTGCTGAGGTGGAGGTGGGCCTGGGGGAGGCCCATAGCCTGGAACTGGTGGAGGGGGGCCAGGAGGAAGTGGCCCAAGGGGAGGCTGACCAAAAGGCTGTCCTGGAAACAGAACTGGCGGTGGTGGACGGTCACCACGATTAGGAGGTCCAGCTAATGGAGGAGGAAGGACCTGACCAGGAGGTGGAGGACCGGGTGGGCCTGGTGGACCTGGAGGACCTAGGGGTGGACGCGGGGGAGTTTGTCCAGCTAAAAATAAAAGACAAGAAAGAAAGAAAAAGAAAAAAAAAAGAGGGAAGTAAAAGTCTTATTGAAATGATTAATTCTTTTTGATTTTAATCTCACTGAACAATGCGGAACTTGCACAAAGCACATATGGTCCCACATTAATAGTTACCAAACTACCTTTCCCTGAACAGTTACTTCATTATCAGTATTCCAGAGAGAACACCATTAACTTGAAAGCAAGTAAATAAACAAAGCACTACTCAGTCAGCTGCTATCATCACTAAAAAAAAAAAAAAAAGCTTGAACTAGAAAAGACTGCAGCCTACTAACACTTGCAGCTCGTGTTTCAGATGGATAAAATAATATATATGCATACATATAAAATAGAGAAAAAAAGAAACTGTATTGAAGAAGGTCTGGCAAACAAGGTATCCGGACCTACCTTCAGATTACTTCAATTAGTGGCTTTTCAATTTGACCATCTCCCTTTGAGTGTTAGTAAACAATCTGCTCCAGAATCACAGAATGGTTGAGGTTGGAAAGGGCCTCCAGAGATCACCTAGTCCAACGCCCCTGCTCAAGCAGGGCCACCTACAGAATGTTGCTTGGGATAATATCCTGGCAGGTGTTGAGTATCTCCAGGGAAGGAGACTCCCTGCTTCTTTGGGCAATCTGTTCCAGTGCTCTATCACCCACCCAGAATGACCAGGTACTCATTCACAGTTTTCAGATCTGACCATTTCCCTTTCAGTGTTTATAGGCAATCTACTTCAGACTGATGTTTATTAGAAAGACGTAATCTGAAATGAGAGCTTAACCAGAGTGCAAGCCCATGGCTTGACAAGGATTTGTCCCACAGTAGGTCCCTGACTACACACAACCTTAAGTTAGAGGCATTTCAAGTGCCACCCAATCGACCTGCCAGTGGGCATCAATCAAAGCTGAATTTCTCATGAAGTGCAAACTAGCAATGAAGGAATGCAGTTACTTTATGCCGCTGGACAACTGATCTGCAACACAGACATTCTCCCCCCACACAGTGAGTTAGAAAATCAGAACTATGCTTCAGTAAACACAAGTGTTTCCTAACAATCCTCCTTAATTTTTTTTTTCTCATGCTTAGAACCAAAAAGTACACTGGTACATTATACAGAATGTTTATATTGCTATGAAATTTATTAGTCTATCCCAAGTCTTTTAGCACTTCAAAATAACCTTTTTATATTGGAAGTGAAACTCCCTATTTTGAACAGTAACAAAAAGATACTGCAGAATCCTACACTCCAGCTATAAATACTTACAACATAATTCACCAAATTACTACTTTTTAAAAAATTCTCCAAATAAGCAAGCTGTATTAATGCAAGAAAACAAAACTAAAACCAAAGCCTCGCATGCTAATTCTGTTACCTGGGAAAGGTGGTGGTGGCCCTCCTGGCCCTGCAGGTCCAGGGAATCTGTCTCCACCTGGTATAGCACCCGGAAAACGGCCCCGTCCTCTGTTACTAGGTGGAAAAGCTGCACGTGAGCTTCCACCTGGTGGACCAGCTTTTCCTTCCCCGGACATCTGACCAGACTGTGTGGCTGCAATGAAAAGCAAAAATTTAACTACAGAATTCAAAATAGGATAAATCTTTTCTATTCTTGCTCTAAAGGCATGCGCAGAACTAAAGCATAATCAGGAAGACCTCTTCAATAACAGCAATTATTCTCAAAGACGACTCAAGTGCTTTACAAAAAAAAAAAGTCTCTACTTATCAGGTAGGCAAAACAAACAAATCACAGATTGTTATGGGACTAATTCAAATGCAGTAAGAACTTCGCAATTCCAGAACAGTAAAATGACATAGGCTGAGGCTGCCATCCACATTTCTTTGCTCAAGTAAATACTCCCATCCTTCCATCAAAACTAATGCCTGCCTGAGCCAGGAACGCGACGGAAAGATAATCCAGGAAAAAAAAATCCTTTTAGCTTCAAGTGTTAAACCTGCCTACTGAGGGGTGAGAATAGCATCAACATTACAGCAAGGGAAGCAGCACAGTCACAAGCACACCAGATGGGACTGGGTTAAAACGTCATGCAATTTCACTCTTCTAATTCAAGCTCATTTCACTATAGGTCTAGAAGTTGCTCTGAAGAAAGGTCTAACCAATGTTCCACAGAGCTCTAAATGTCCATTTTTAACACAAGAGTTTATGAATCTGCAATCTGCTTCCACTGCAGGCTATCTCTTGTTCAAACAAGTGCTTTTCTAGTAAGAGAATCATCTTTGATCAAAACTACCACTTCCTTCACCTTACTATGTTTATAGCTATTTTAAGCCATGTACAAACGATAAGACACTATGAGTAAAACTGCAGTAATCCTTTTGGAATAGATTCCTATTTTCCCCACAATAAACAAGAGAAAGGCTTACTCTTCCTTGACTGCATTTCGAACTGACTCAAAAACTGTTTATTACATGGAGTTACAACAGGATTTTGCCCGTGCAATTCTCTTTTAGGTAACAAATCCATCAGTTTCTTGGAGGATGCTTCAGATCCCACACCCACAAGGGCAAACCTGAAAGAAATAAAGAAAAGTTTCATGCCAGTGTTTCCATTCCCCAAATATCTTGATGTCTTAAGAAAAACATCATACAGTAAAGTAAAAGAATATTTGAAAACTAAATACAGGAAATGCCTCACATATCCCAGCCTCACATAAGCTCAGTTTCAAATACAGATAACTCATTTTAAGATATAAAAAAAAAGAAAAAAAATTAAGTGCAGCTCCAAGATATATCAAAACAAATCACGCAAAGGCAATTCTGTGGTATAGTATAAATATACTATACATAAACATATATGACTAAATCATTGTTAGTTATTCACTGTGCTAAATCAATTACTGCTAAGGAGACAGAGACACAGTCACGCAAGGAAGATTAGGTTGCCAACCAAGGGGAAAAAAAAAAAAAAAGGCTCAAGCACTTCTTTCAGAAGTTAGTGGAAAAATCAAGCATTTGAGAGACTTAATAAAGGGGGCAGGAATGGAAAGAGAACAGTATTTCCCTTATGAAGGATTACAAATGCCACCACCACACTAAGCAAAACTTAGGAATATAGCCTTAATAAAGATTGACAATAAAACTTAACTACAAAATAATAAAACACATAGTCATAAAAATTAATGCTTGAAATTTAAATCACTACTATGAAATGATATGCCCAGTCATTGCTGGAGATATTAGCAAAGGCAATCAGTTCACATACACTCAGTTACAAAAAGTGACAAATCTTCCATCATTTCCACTCTTGCCATGTTCAGTTTACACACAGAAACACTTTAAAATTTCTTACCCTTTAGACTGGCCATTAGCACGATTTTCGAAAAACTTGATCTCCAGAATATCATTTACTCCCAATGAATGAACTGCTTCTGTCAAGTCTTCATCTGTTGTCCACTAAAAAATAAGTTTTCATAGTTGTATATTAAAATACATCTTAAGCACCAAAAGGCCACGAAAAGAGCAACCTAGTCTTCCATGCTAAAAATCGCTAATTTAAATTTTGTTATGAAAGTGATCAACAGGAATATATTTCTGAGGTTATCAATATTTCCTGACTTTTGGAGATTAGTTATTTATATTTTACATTTATCAAAAACACTGTTTTAAAAATACGTGCTCATTATACATTATATTGCATCAGTCCTTCAACACAATATCCAGGCTACAATATGCCAAATACCATTTGTGTTCAGTAACTTTTGTTTTCTGAAAGTACATTTTTCAAGTGTAGTAGGACTTAGGATGGATTATTTCAATAGTTGTTATGTCTTTCCATATCCAATGCTTTTATTCTCCTACAAATTCTATTATTTTTTAAAACTCCTGTTTTAAATACCATACCAAGAAGGTGCTTTTTTCAAGAGCTCTGATTAGTGAGGTTCTAGTAAGTTAAGTATTATTTACAGGAAAGTTGTAATATTTACAGAAAAAAAAAGAAGGAACACTGGTATAGCTATCATGGTTAGTAATACTGCTTCAGCAGCTGTGGAGACATGGCTCCACTTAACTAAACCTACTTTGAGTAAGTTCCTACTAGTTAATGTGGAATGTTTAACAATTTCACTCACATCCAAAGATGGTTTTCCTCCTACGTCTGTAACTCCATCATCCCCTTAAATTTCATGATGGAAAGTGCAAAGCAGGCTTGCAAGATTCTGAACTACTTCTCTGATCTCCCTCAAATCAATGCTTCCTTCAAAAATTCAACAAATTGTTGAAATCTAACTGCTAAGAAAAAAATCTCAATGGCAGCGTTTAAGCAGGTAAACACACTTTTTGTGGCCAGCTTTATTTGAAAAAAAAACAAAAACATATAATCAGTAAGATATAACTGCTGCACACTGGCCACACCAATTGTGACATCTGACAAAGGAGTTGAGCTAACTCATGTGCATTTTACTCATTCTATTCTTACATACATATTTTAGGGTAGTATAACTGTTAAGCCAATTACTCTTCACTTACCTATTTGATTCCAAAATTAGGACACTGTAATTATGAAATTACAATTAATGAAAAATACCTAAGAACCTACAAAGCACTCTTTTGCAACTTTAGCAATAGCAATCATTTCAATAGAAGAGAAAAACAAAACCTTGAATGAGAATTCTGCATGCACGCTCTTAGAGGAACTGGATATCATGTTAATATGAACTCTAGTTAATTCAGCTACTTGCACTTCCTTTGCTTAACTGCAACTCATTTCAAAATGATTCAATGCAAACAAATGTAATTGTCCTTAGGGAAACTGCAGTTCAATAAGTTACCCCAAACCTGTTACCCCCAAGACTGCAGAAGTAAGCCTCAAGGCAAATACCTAAAAAATGCTTTAAGAGTCACTGCTCTAAGGGAAATGGAATTGCTCTAAAGGGGAATTGCTCTAAAAAGGGAATTGGAAAACGCTCTGGAAAATGGATGAAAAGTAATTCCAATAAAATCTTAAGAGAAATTTGCAGTTCCCTTTCAAAAGAAAAGCTTCAGGAAGGTATTACTCAAGAACAGATTAGTTTGGTAGCCTAAAGTATCTACAGGCATAAAATATTTGATAATTTTAAATTTGCTGCCCTTTCAATCAATTCTCTGAAAACCTTAAAAAGATGGTAGTATAAATAGCCCTTTAGAAGAGAAAACTTCGAAGTTTGTATTTACTGAAGATTTGTTCTATTTTTTAGCTTGTGTAGAGCTGTCTTGAAGTCTAAGTAACTTGCAGGAAATAAGATCATCTGCTTTGCTGTGCTCTTAGTATTTCAGGTAATACTTATTTACAAAGAATTACACCCATAATATTATAATCCCCGGCTATAATAGCAGTAAGGTACCCAAGTAAGATTTCCAATGTACAAGGCAATTCTCTTTCCAGTATATGTATAGACAACATTTGGTGCAGCTCCTTTACCTACGTCATCGCCAACTGAAGGTGGGAGGGAATCCATGTAGTCCCGATCTTCCGGAGCATCTCCATTATTTGCAGATGGAGAAATTACATCATCGTACAGATCAATCTGATCATGCCCACCATATTCAGCTTCCTAAAATATAAACGGCAGACCTAGATTACATTTAACATAAAGCACTCCTAAAATTTATTCTAAAAATAAAATACTCTGGTAACTCCCACATTCCACAGACACTGTTAAGTCTGATGTCGACACCTAAACAACACCCCTGCTGAAAAGCTAAGCCCCAGTTTATTCTACATTAGCACATAGAATTCTATTCTATTCTAAGCAGGCAGGAAAAAAAAGAAAAAGAAACGTGAGCAAAAAATACTTCCCACCACTGTTTTGCAATACGACACTTTTGCCCTTATAATACAAATAAAAATCCAAAAGAAAACAAGACTTACTCCTCAAATTCTACATGCTAGCAAGAATGAACAATCTGCAAAACAAACTAACAACCACTCTAGAAGTAAATATTTTTTCCAGGAAAACAGTTGGTAGAGAAAGCAGACTGAGCTTCTGGAAGAGCCCTTAATGATGAGTACAACATTCTAGCTTTCTAATTTCTAATCTGTTTTTTTTACCTTCTCATTCACAGAAGTGCCACAAAGTTACAAAATTCTATATTGTTCATTTACACTTAATAAGCCCAAAGGTTTGTGCGCATTAAGCATTACTTATTTACTGATGAGCTACAGTATCACAGGCTGCACTAATGCTGTCTCTGATCATTTTTGTTCAGAGAAATATTGCAGGAGTTTGGAAAGAACCATTCCCATTTCCCTTGGGTTGCTTCAGTTTACAGCTAAGTCCTGGCCAAATGAACTAGATTCTTTTCAGAGGAGATGGAAATGACAGTTTTCAGAAGCTCCACTCCAAATGCAGTTCAATAACTGCATTTCCTAAATGGGAACAGAAGGGTCAAGATCAATCATCGTTCCTTCAGATACCTTCAAATCGTAAGCGTGGTGGGAATTTTAGGTCCAAAACGCCACACTAAATTTAGTCTGACCCAGAACATCCACACACTGTCACACAGATGTAGAGGCTTGAGCAGCACCTGCCTCCATCTGCTGATCAGCTACTCCAAAGTCCTGTTACTTTTTATTAACAATAGTAAAACTGTCATCGCAAAAGACAGGAAGAAAATAAAGAGGTCAAACGTGCTGGCTGTAAATGATGTCTTTGAGAAAAGCATGGAAAAATTTTGCAAAACAGTGTAACCTTAATGAGTGGGATCACTTGATTGTAAAGATGCAGCTATTTTATCTTCACATCAAGGAACTATTTCGAAAACAAAGATTTCTCTTGATACTTGCCATTTTTTCATCTGATTCTGTCATTCATTCTAGTCGATAGATCACTTCCACAGCAGGAGGTCATCACTGTTTTTCACTATCTAATTTGTGTGAAGGAGAGGCACCATGTGATTTGCTAGTGACAAGAAATTACTAACTTATCAATGAGAACAGTGGTCTGACAAAGCTTAAGAGACAATTTTAGGGTATTTTCAAAGCTGATATATTGACTTTCATGTGTTGTTTTGCCACATGCAAAAGCTGGACTTGAAAAGCCTGCAGAGGGATCTGGAGTCTTCTATCCTGACTGAGGACACAACCAGCCTTACTAGGTAATTGAGATTACTCAGTGTCTGCTACTAGAAACCCTCACAGGCATCCTGGATGGATTAGTTCAGGATACATAGATGGTGCCTGGAGAGAACCTCCTTGGATTCCACAGCAGAGAGGCTGCAAAGCTAGGCTGGTAGGCACCCAATTTATGCACAATCTTCGTCAGAGGATCAGCTTCTTTAAAACATGAGAAGATTCCTCATTAGCAAATGTTACCCATACGGAGACAGTACACAAACTGTCTCCATACAAACAAACAAAGCCAGATAACCTAAGTTTTGGCATTATCAACCAAGCAGATTTGATCCTCATTAAACTGCAGTCTCAATACACTCCGGATTTTAACAGAAAATTTATCTCTTTTTAAGGAAGTTTATCATCACTAAATTAAGCAAGGACTGCATATTTTCGTGTAGCCTGTCCGGTTTTCTGTTCTCACTTTGACTCCTTTTATCATCACAGTTAATGAAAGCAGAGAACCGATGAAAGTAAAGAGAGAAAGGAACTGCCTGGGACAGGCTGAAACATGACATCTGACAACAAGATTACGGATGATGCCACAAGGCAATTAAGGAAACCCTCTACTAAACGTGCAGTAATTCCAGTCATTTGTGTACACAGACGATGACTTCAGGGAATGAGACTTTAGTCTTGGTAGTCGGATCCAAACAGGCAGCCATTTGTTTTGCACCTCTGTTTGACAACACTGAAGGCAACATTACCAAAGCGCCAACCAGAGCAGACACCTGCACACTGCTCTCCAAGATTTCCTCACTTCCAATTCTCCCCTCTAAAATACGTGGAAGAGTTGGGGCAGCACAGCTTGCGTATGAAAGTGTCATGAAGACATCAGTGTCTTCATTTAAATCAATAAAGACACCACAGAGAAACTCACATTGCTCACTGCAACCTTTTCTTGCGCCGTGCTGGTTTCGCAGCAGCAGCAAACTCATTCAGCCACCACGGTGTGTGGTCAGATGATTAAGAATAATTCGAGGCAGTAACTGCAAGTGTGGATGGGAAAGAGATGTCTCACCGGCTATTGCACAAAATGCAACCACCTTTCCTCCTACATAAGCCTATAATGCCCTTCTTTCCTAGTTTTATATGAGTAAGAAAAAGAATACAAGAAGTATAGCTTCTCTAGTCATAACCATTTCAACAAATGCTGTATCGGAATTATTCTAGACCTCTGTTGCCTTCCTTATTTAAGGGGAAACCACCAAACATGAAGAAAAACTTTTGCTCAACTGCCCATGATTGCAGATACACATGCCTGGAAACAAAGTTTGCATAATTTTTCTGATGCCAAATCAGGGCAGCAATAGACCTCCACAGCCCATGATTCCACCAGATTACTGTGCAAAATATTTAGATGTTTGCTCAGGAAAACTGGGACTTAAATGCCACATTCAAAGCTATTTGGTGGGTTTGAATGAATAACCTGGGTGTTGCAGTGATCTGGTCTCAGAGAAGCCGTTACACTTGGGTTAGCCGTTCCTCCCCATTTTGCATTTTAACTACGAGTCGCAGCATGTTGCGACACTGTGGTTTGAACACCGTGAGCACGTGGCAGTGCTAACGAAAAGCCTACTTGGTGCCTGCTGGACAAATCACATTCCACCCTTCACCATGGAGATTACAGCTCATGGGAAATCACCAAGCTATCAAGCAAGCAGCTAAAATTTCTAGTGTTTGCCTGATAACAAAACAAAACCTAATAAAAAGAGGCTGCAGCTGAGGTTATCCCAAGTTTTCTTTTGTAGTATGCTTGCAAACACACAGGGGTAATCTCCACCCCCGTTTAAGCACCAACAGAACTGACCCAAACTAGCTATACCTATTAAGGAAGGTACTGTGCATACTTTTTAAAATAAATGTAAGTTTGCCCATCTGCACATTTTACAACTGAGCTCTTCTTGAGTAGAAATTAATCAGATCAAAATTCATCCATCTCCTCCAATAATGAGGCAACTGACCTTGATTTAAAGGCTGTTTTTAATAACCTGCTTTACATCACCATTAAATGCTGGGCTTTATTATTTATTGCACAAAAGAAAAAAAAATACCTTCTCTTTGTTCTAGACAAGAAGTCAAGGGAGTAACAGATGTTCCTAAGAATCTGTAGCCACAGAGGCTGTGAGATGATTAGCCATTTAGCTGCTTACTCTCTCTAAATCACTTTTACTACTCAGCTACAAAATACAAATTCAAAATGCTTTAATTTCTAATTTGTTAGTATTTAAATACCAAACAGGAACTCTACAGGCATGTTTAGACACATCTGCAAAGCAATTATGCAAGTATACTCACCAGAGTATTAACAAGATAAACGTTTTTTTCTATACCATTAAAATAACAAAGAGAACCTCCTGATCAAGGAGAGGATACAAGATTGTACCTATATATGTGTGTATGCGCATTTTATATGTAGGCATTTATATAAATATATACTTTTTTTTAAGATATGGAAAGAGACAATATGTGGTCCCATCTTCACAACTGCAGCAATCCAGTCTGCCAGCCCCAGGTGGAAGCAATCTTGTGCCAGACCCACGCTGCCTTCATGCACAGCCTCCTTATTATCAACTGCACTAAAATCCAAAAAGATATTTGCTAAAGTCCTCCTAAGTTTTATTGCGATTTTCTGCCACCTAGAGGATGCCAGCTCATCCATGTACATAAAGAGGGAATAGAAATGGCCAAAATAAAATAGGGCATGCAACAGCGGCTTCTTACAGATCACATGCAATGTATGTAGAAAGGCCTGCATACATGAAACTACTTTTTTGAAACTAAGAAAATGAAAAGTGACATGACTCAAGTTCTCCAGAAAAGGAGACCTCTAGCGAATATGGAAAGCATGATAAATAAATAAATAAATTCAGTGGGAGATAAACTGATTAAAGTTGTAAATATGAGGACAAAAAATACTCATATGATGAATGTTAAGGAAAGGGCAAGAATAAGCATGGACATATAGTTTTGAGGAGCACTGATGGAATGGAAAGGATGTGCTTTCACTAAAGAAAAAGGATTTGGTTTCAAGTCGTGCTATCCAGCTCATGGTAACAATCACCAATATAACCCAAGATCCACTTTCATTCAGTTTAGCCTGCTGGTAAACCTGTGGCTGCGTCTGCTTCACCCTTACACCCTATGGTTCATTCAGCAGTAACCAAGTAGAACATCACTTTTTCTAAAAGGACGATTAAAAATCCCAGAAGAGACTTAAGAAGGAGTATCTTAATGCCCACAACAAGACAAAACAATGGAGGGAGAATCCGCTATCCTTATAAACCTATTTGCAACACCACAGCTGTAAGGAAAAGTTTTTTTGTGTTTTTTTCCCCCGTTTTTTTTTTTTTTCCCTTCCCCTAGCTTGAGTATACAGTCATTCTGTGCTTGGAGGAATAACGAAGTCACAACAGTGTATTTTCAGTCCCTGCTACTGGCAAAACTAGTGGAAATGGTTCCTGTAGACCACCTCAAATGAATATTCCTAAATCCAATTAACCAAGGACAACATAATCCAGCAATTTCACACGTATAGGAACCTTTCCTTACAAATATAGCACCATGTAAAATGTCTGCTATGAAAACAAATTAATAGTGCTAATCACTTTCTCCGTATGGCATCTGTCAACTGTCTGCCTTATCAATTTAAGACGTAATGTCCAAATCGGAGCCCTCTAGTAGAGGTTTCTGAAAGAGTCACCAAAACAAAGTGAGAAACTCGGGACAGTAACAATTCAGCAGGCAGAAACAGTCAGCCTGCCCCAGAAAATGGGAAAGGGCAAAGATGCCAGTGTCTCCCACCATCACTTTCATTTTTAAAGTAATACTGTTTAACTGGGCAGCTCCTGAAACTTTACCAGTAAAGTTCTGTAGATAACTTTGGAGAGAAAGGGTACCAGTTTCTTCTCATTTTTCTCTCCTATGTTCTGCTAGGGTTACAAATCAGGGTAGTAACAACACTTTCTGAAAGCAACCCCCCTGCTAGGAGAGCGATTGGAGCGAGTTGCTAATCCCAATTATCACTCCTCATATGTCCTCATCCTCCCTACTACGGCTACAGGCAGCCCCAAGCAGACCAGGAGCACGTTATAGTCTGTGAAACAGAGTATCCCCTCCTGTTTTGCTCTGGCAGCATCTGCTTGCATGATACTTGCAACCATAAATTATTCAGCTTAGAGGGCTTCTGCAACAGTGAATTTACACATCCAACATTACTGGATTCAATTAGATGCTCCGCAAGACTTAATTTGCTACCATTGTCCTACTCAAAATTGATTAATAAAAGTTAACAAAGAAGTTGAGCAGATGTACTGTTACAATAAATGGTATTTGCGCTGGGGTTTCCCTAATTCGGTTTCATACAGGGAACTTTCCACTGTAACGGCAAAACCTTTATCTCTCAGCAAACTACAGGAGTAATTGAGCTCTCTCCCTTGGGTGTTCATCTAATCTGACGCCGCTTAAAAAAAAAAAAAAAAACACCAAAACATACCTTCATTAGACTGCTCATCTTCTGAATTACTTGATCAATGAATTACCTACAGAATTAAAGTTTCCTGCAAGAATTACGAGCAACTATTGAAATTAACCGCGACTTCCACAGCCTATTATGCCCCAGTTCTCTGTAGGGCGAGGGAGCCTGGAAAACCTTTGGAAATGAAGCTGCTCATTGGTTATTTATTTTCTGGGGCAAGAACAACGCAATCTGGGGCAAGGCGATGCAGAGAGGCAAAGCAGTTGCATGGGTGACAGATGGCTGGCAAACCTGCTGCAACATCAGTGTCCAGAGAGGAAGGCGGCATGCGCCTGCTTGAATGTGGAGGGAAAAAAAGGGAAAAGGAAAAAAACGGACATGAGCACACCAAAAAAAAAAAAAAATCAAGTATTTGTAGTGCAGGGAAGTTCCACTGGATTCAAGCGCGCTTCCTCAGCGGGAGGGGCGTCGCAGTCCAGAGCACTCTTTTCTAAAAAGCGGGAGAGGAAAAAGGCAAAAAAAATAAAAAAATAAAAAAAACACAGAACAAGCAAACAACTACAACAACTCCAAAAAAAAAAAAAAAAAAAAAAAACCCAAGGAAAGGCAAGGGGCAGGACGCC
>NW_010578863.1:11151-44447 GCF_000705375.1 Tinamus guttatus | reverse complement strand
CCCTCGGCATCTCCTGGCGCCGCCCTCGTGTCGCGCAGCCAAGAGAGAGGGTCGTGGTGGCCCTGGTCTTGCGGGGAAAGCTGGAGCTCCGCACGCCTAAACCCTTTCCTCGAGGCAGAAGCCCTAAACCGGGGAGTTTCTCCTCAAATATACAGGAGTTTTCCGACTAGAGGAGCTAGCAAATCCACTACGTTTGGAAGAGCTGAGGTAGTGGCTGAAGACACTTGTTAGAGGTGATACGTAGGCGCAACCGTCTAGTTGAATATCGTGGCATTTAAAATCACTGCTGATGTAATATTTAATTACAGCTTGAAAAAAATAGAATTTCACATTTTTACATCACACAGGTCATGCATATAAGAAATGATCCATTGCTTTCAAGGAGCAACAAGGAGTCAACAAGGAAGGTTGACTTTTCTTTGGGATTTGCCACTGTGCATACAGATACTCTTAAAGCATTGGAATCTAAATGGGTTTGACTGTTTGCTTCATGATGAAATGATTTAGTGACCAATATTTTACCAAATAAAATGAAGCGCTGTGACACTTGATAGTTCTGCCCATGTGGCCACGCTGCACAAAGTTACCGAAGTGAAGAAAGGGCACATCTTGCTATCCCAGTGACCTGATAGGACTTCATAGGAGATGCCAGGCTGAGTGCAGCTGAGGGATTCATGTGCACTGGGTATATTAGGAGAGCAATGTACAGGTTGTAATGCTGTCTAATAAAAGGGAAAAGAAATTAAATCAGAGTGGGAAAGGCATTACAGAACCCAGAAACCACTTGAGTAACATTAGAAGGACCCTGGCAGGGATCTGTGAAGAGGCAGGTAAAGACTTTTCATAGAAACCTGGAATGCTTAGGCTTGGAAAGGACCTACAGAGGTCATCTAGTCCAACCCCCCTGCACATGCAGGGTCACCTAGAGGATGTGGCTCTATACAGTGAGGAAGAGGGATCAGGGAGGCTCATAAGGCCCCTCCTGTGCTGTGTTGCTGGGTTCAAAAGGCTTTACCACTATGGAGCTTTTCTAAGTGCTTCCACTGGCTAGATTAATTGCATGCAAACTTTTAGAATATGTGACTTTTATTGCATGCATATCATTAAGTAAATTCTATAAACAAATGTAGGAGACTAAACATTATGCAAGCTGTTCTGTTTACTTTCTGGCGTGCTTTCTTGCTTTTCGTGAGCAGACTCACTAAATACATCTTCAACTTTCTTGTGGTCAACAATAACTGCTTTGTGAATTATTTCTCTGAATCAACTTAGCAGTTGATCAGCTCTGGTGAAAATGCAAATGCTTTGTATTTTGTACGCATCAAAATTATTTGAACCATATGCTGCCTCCTCCTCGTAAAATTCAAAAGACTGAGGTATAGAATAGACTGAAAAAGAAATGTGATCACTAGAAGAATAATATTTTTGGTGCAACTCAGTCTGGAACAAGAGGCCTTGTAATCTTTATTTGGAACAGCAGACACCATGGAATATGAAGTAACTGCATGTCCTCCACATTCAGAGCACAACAGGAGAAGAAGTGGTGGCAGATGAGATGTAGTATCTTCCTTAAATTCTTCTTTCCCACCATGGAATATTCTTTTATCTCACAAAAAGAGCTGGGGTTTCCTTGATATCAAAATGTGTAGAAGCCAGGACACTGGCAACACTACCTGGGAAAATGGCATTGCAGTTCAAGTTC
This sequence comes from Tinamus guttatus, assembly GCF_000705375.1. The sequence goes on along the minus strand of NW_010578863.1, from coordinate 42,745 downwards.
ACATTTCACACAGATCCTGTTCATTTGCACGTTTCACTGGTCTCTTCTGTTCCAATGACCGAAATTCAAGTATAACCATGATTCTGAATATAAAAGCAACTGTGGGTGCTCTGAGCCTCCTGAAACCCTCATTGCCGGCCCACAGGCCTCTCTACAGTTGGCTCCCCAAGGCCTTTTGGTGCCTTTTCTTCTAGTGTGTTAGCAGCCACAAGACAGACAGGAGGAGAAAGCTTTTCCCACACACCCTTATTTGTATGTCATTACTTGAGAATGAGTGTTGGGCTTTGAGTAAAAGTGGGAGTAAAACCACCTTCAGTGTAATAACATTTTTTAAAATAATCTATTTTTGCTACCATGAACACAACAAAAATATATTTTATATTAAAAAAGTATGTTAGAATTGTCCCTGAGGAGTGAAGACTGAGGATGGTACAGGAACTTCCCAACACACTTTTCATCTTAATATCAAACTAAGCAGTTCATGCAGTAGTGTTACATGACATGAAGTGACAAGAATTAATTCAAGGAAATGCTGTGTTATTCTGGGTAGTGCTCAAAATCGGCTTACCTGTATGTTTTGTTGTATAAATTTGCACCCCAGCTATGTTATTGCAGTTGCGTGGAATAGATGTTTTGTTTGTTTAGTTGTAGCACTGAAACTTTTGATCTTTCCAAAGCTGCCCAGAGCTACTGTACATGCTCTTTTAGTGTTTTATCTCCCAGTAAAAATACCCGCTAAGGGTCTGTGCGTTCCAAACTGTAAGGAATCGTCTTTTCCACTGAAGTGCATAAAACTGCACAGGCAGATTGAGGAAAAAGCATGTCCCAAGTGGGATGGTGAATGGGCACAAATCCTTGCTTGCCTCCTTCGTTTTGAAGGTTGACTTTTTCTGTTATTTTAATTCCAGAGTAATTGCAGCCTGATAAGGAAAGGGACCATCGGGTGCTCATGCCAGAACAGGTGGTGACACAGCCTGTCAGGCAGTTGTATCCCCTCTTCTAGTAGCAGCCTGGTTAACTGTAACATGAAACTGCATCTTAAGAGCATCTGCAACTCCTACTGATTCAGCTCTTGTAGGAAAATATTGGTATAGTTCATTTCTTACCCAGGTTTCTCTTTTTGTAGAGACTCATATGTTTTGAGTTCATGAACTTAAGTACAGAGTTCCTTTTTTCTTTTTTTTTTTTCCTTTTTTTTTTCTCCTCTAGATTTGCCTATCAGTCTACTCATTCTGTTGGTTCAGCTCTTTACTCAGTGATTCAGAGGCAGGTTGAAAATTGTAGGGAATCAGAAGCTGATTCACTAATAGTGTAGATTTCCCAACCCTCAAGGCAGGAAGGTGGTAACACAGCCAGGGGTGGTAACAACTTAAACTGTCCAATCTGAATCTGATGTCTTATAAGTCATTAATGAGAAGGCTCAGTTAGTTCCAGAAAGCTACAAAATTAGATTACCATCTTTAGCTCACTCACTGTTTTTTGAATGGCATCACTTTCTATTTGTTTAAAACCTTCTCTCCATTATTTTTACTCCTACATTCAGCACTAATCTATTCTTTGCGATACTTTTCTGCTGTTAATCTCTTCTATATTGTCTGAAACCTGTTAAATACATTAAATGCCTTAAACACATCTTTCTTGGAATGGGCTATATGCATATACAAGCAAAGGAAAAGCACCAGGGTGTATTTCAGAATCTAAACTATGTCTCAGATGTTTTTGATTTTTCTAAGTATTTGAGCTCTGGGGAAACTTAACTGCATAGGGTTTTGTGCATTTTTTTTTCTGTTTACTTCTGTTAATCAGGAACTATTCTGAATTTGAAAAACAAACAAAAAAAAAGCCCTTCACGATTCACTCATGCAATGCATCTGCCTTGGCGTTTTGGGGCACAGGCCCATGCAGCTATTCCCCAGGCTTCCTGTCTTCAAAGCTCAACCATTTAGAAGTACAAGTCCAAACAAGACAAGTCTCTTCTGTAACAGGTTTCTTTTTGAAACTTAGGTGCTTCCAGATTTTAAGAATGGCAATTTCTGTAGTTACTCTGTCATAAATAAGCAGAATAAAGTCTGGCACTAGAAAGCAGCACATTACTTGCACAGCAGGCCAACCCATCCTGCATTGGTCCTCAGCTGCATCTATATGGATCTGCAAGATCGCTCTTGAGAACGATCCCAGAGCAGATCCTGAGCTGAGCGCTTTGTCTGCAGCCACACTACAAGCCCTCAGGTCGTTTCTTCAGAGTCCTTTTTGCCACAACATCTGTCACAAAAACTTGTGACTCCAAGCTGCACGCAGAGCAGGGGCGCCTGGTCTCGAGGGCGCTGCAGGGGTAAATCACTAGCAGCTGCTCCTACCCTGCTGTTGCCCGTGGAGAGCACTTGTCCAAGTCTCCTTGTCTGTGTTCCTGCCAGAAAGCACAATTCTGCAGGCACCAATTGCATTTGTTCCCGTGCACAGCTATTTTTAGAGGAAGCTCTAAGCAGAGTTCAGAATATGAACTGTGGAGCTACCCACCACGCTCAACACCGTCGCACTTGCTGTGTAACAAGTTTGCATCTTCCAAGGCCAAGCTCAAGTAGGACTCTTGACAAGTCTTTTTCATCGATCTGAGTAGAACATGCTTTTGCCATTAGCTGCTTAGAAAAGGTATTCCTCATTCCCACTGAGGACATTGCATTAGGAATTTTAGAAGTATCTTAGGAGTAGGTAATTCTTGCATTGATTGTTTAGCGTTGATTGTTTAACTTCTGGTGTGGGAGGTATCACTTTGAATCAGTTTCATTTTGTATCAGAAAATGCACAAAGTACTCCTAATTATTTTGCGTTTCCTAATAGTTTAAACCTGAGTTTATTACGTACTTGACAAATTTTGTTAGGTGTTCACTGAATCTTTCTCTAAGGTAAGTATACCATGAGATTTACCTTAATCAAAGAGATATTTTGGCTCAAATTTCCAGAAGTCTCTGCTGAATTTGCAAAATCCTAGCACCTGGAGTGCTAGCTGCTACAGTATTGGCTGAAACCAATAAAAGCTGATGAAATTTTTCATCTTTTACGTATTTTGGCTACTCAAATTTTGGCTACTTTTAAAAACATTGATTTTCTATGCCTGCGGGTCTGAGGTCATAAGACGTCGTGTTTAAAGCAGAAAAAAAAGTAGAAAAATTCAGAAATATTGGAAGAACTCTTCAATGAGTGAAAATAATCACAACAATCTTAAAATTTCACTATTCAATCATACTCTGTAAGTAACTTAAAATGCAAGTATATAAGTATAGACTCCCATTTTGCATTTATGCTACAGCTGGGATGATTTAAGATGGACAAACTAGGGTAAGAGAGGGGAATCTGTATTAGATTCATTAAAAAGGCTATATAATTCCAATATTAATCTGATCCTCAAGCTTTAACAAAGGAAAGCAAAGGAAAAGCATCTGTAACCAAATTTTTGTTTTGTGCTTATATTTTTTATTCCTTTCATTTGTTTTTTTTTGTTTTTTTGTTTTTTTTTTTTTAGAACTGGAGGTAGATAATATTACGCACCAAGCACATGCATATGAAGAATAATGGGTAATTTTGGGCATGAAAATAATATATTCATGGTTTAGGTAGAAGAGATTTTGATTCTGTTGCTCATTTCTCATTAAAGAAAAAAATCCACCATGAAAGGAAGAGGCAAGAAATATGGGAGAGATCAGAACAGCAGGGTCAGAAAATCGGACGTTGTCAGCCTGACACAAAGTGGCTCCAATGGCTGTTTCTGTGGCAACCAGAAATGAGCAGCCGTGATGAGAAACTCTTCTTTTTCATCAGGGACATCAACGCTCATGTTGATCCTCAGTGACTGCTGGCTCTTCATGATATTCTCTGCCCCAAGTTTGCATGTGTAAGGATTAAGTATTGCTGTTTTACAGTTCTGTAGACTTGACTTGCAGCAGTTTTTGTGGGTAAGGACTGCTCCCTGAGCGAGTTTTAGCTACCCTGACGTGAGCAGGAAACTCCCTGGAATTGCATCCACACTTGTTAAGATCAGAGCAGTGATCTGGCTTGAAACTACCGTGTGAAAGGAATAAAGTTTCCAGGAGGGCGCGGGAGCCCTGGCATGAACAGATGGGAGAAGGGGTCTGTGCAGAGAGGGGCAGGGGCTGCCAGGGCAGGGTGACCGCCTGCGGTGGCAGTTGTCATTTATGCTACATGGAAATAACACCTTAGTCTGCCACCTTGTTCACTCGAGCAGGCTTTTTGGTTTGGGGTTTTATTTTTAGAAGCTCTGCTGTTGCACCTAGTGGAGATTAACCAGCTTTATTCAGTTGAGTGTGCTATAAATTTACTGAAGAAAGGACTTTCAGAGAAGAAGAGCCCCAACAGTGACATGTCTTCACGCAGTCTCGTTGAAGTCGCCAGTATCAAACTGAACTGACTTACATGGGATGAAATTCTTACAAAGTCCCAGTCTGGGACACAATTAACTTGCACCAGACATTATATGAGGTGACCTTTGTGTGAATTATAGTATGTGTTTCTTTAATGCTTGTTTTCCGTTGCTCAGTAAAAATTCCAACTGGGGAATCATTCACAATGCCTGTAAAAAGGAAAACTACAAAAAGGGCTACAGTGCAGTTGACTGAAAAGAGATGATTAAGCAGCCATAAATCTCCTCTGTCTTTGCAGCAGAGTGTCATGTGCAGAAGGATCCCAGAAACCAGTGGGAAGGGCAGACTATTCTAAAGAAGTCAGTGGTGAAATGAAGAAAGCACTGAGTTCTGCCAGCCTGTGGCACAAAGCAGGATTGTCTTGTTTGGGGCTCAGTGTTTAGCCAGGTGCAGTTGTGAATCCTCCTGACTTGACTTGTGCAAAGGATTTTAGGAAGATGTGAAATGCTACCTGACTACAGTGAATCAGTGGATGTTGCCTGGAGCATGAGTGGAAATAAGTGTGCAAAGGTGCACTCGCTGTTCAGGATGAAGCTTCTTTCTTTGCATTTAGGTGACTAAAGCCTGACACAGCTGTGATACTGGCACCTTTTCTCTTCACAGTGGTATGTGATGCAATTACACATCTGGAACATACCGGCTTTGGGGCTAATGAGCATGTATGAGAAGGAGTTGATAGTGTCTCGTTAACCGCATCCGTGTTCAGACTACAGCAGCACGATGAACATGTGGGCTACAAGCAGTGTAGGCTGTGGATAGTCCCCATCCTAAGGGCTGTTGATGTCCCAGACCAGACCCCAACGTGCCGGGTCCGTGATAGGCTCTGGAGAAGGTGCTGCAGGGGTCTCCACGTTGCTCCAGCTCCAGCCTGCTGAAAACGTCGGCAGTGGCGCCAGGTCTTGGCCTCCAGGCGTGTCCTGGAGCCTCAGGCAGCGCTGCTGTCGATGCCCCAGGGCTTCTGCAGTGCTTGGCTTACGCTCGTCACCCTCTGGGAGATGATATATGGAAAGGTACTGGGCTGCATCCATGCTCCAACACATGTGCCAAGACCTCTGCTCTGGAGCCTGCTTCTGGGGTGTGTAGGGTTAGCAGGGAGCATTTTTTTCATAGAGCACAGAACAGAAACATCCCTGTCACAGTGGCTTGGAGGCGCAGCTCGTCCGGGGGGATCGTCACCACCGGCAGCTCCTCAGGAGCTCCAAAACAAGATGGAATGTGTGCAAAAAACAGACAGCAGGAACATTTCCTTCTTATGTCAGTAGTTAAAAAATGTGGTTCTTTGGCAGTCCTGATCTCCACAGCTAGAAGGGCCTGCTTTGAAAAAGCTTTCATGGCACTTCATAGATTTACCTGTTTTCCTGGATCTCTGGATGTTCCTTCTATTTGCATCCATATCTGACATGATTTTGCATTCTCCTAAATTCATACCTTGATCTGATTACAGATACAGTGGAAAACAAGATCAAATCAGAGAAATTTTACAATATATTAGCACTAATAATAATATATTTATGGCTGCTACTACAGTAGATGGCACTGTAACTTAAGTGGAATGGCCAAGTGGACTGACTTGGGATCTTACAAGTCTCCAGATCAATAGGATTCTTTGTGTGATTTTAAAGAACATTCCAGCCAAGTAAGGATCAGGCCTTTGGCATGCATCTGTGTTGTGGCCAAAGTCCAAATTTAGATTTTTCAGGTCAAATTATTTGTTTAGGAAAATTATGAATCACACATTTGCATTATACTTTTTCCATCTGCTTGCTTTTCCATCTGCTCCACTACAGGGACATTTTGTCCCTCTCAATATTTCTTCTTAAAAACACATACAACTTATTTTCTTCTTCTTCTTTTTTTTTTTTCTAACCTGATTCTTTTCCCCTTACTGGAGCACTCCCAAATAATTTGCTCTTTCTGTTCTTATAATATTCCAGGAATTAACATAGTAACATTGTTCCCATTTCAAAATAAAGAGCTGAGGAACAGATAGACCAAGTGACTTCCCTTCGTTTGCACAGGAACTATGTTAGAACGGAGACTTGCATGATATATAAAATATTTGATTACATGTATATATATAGAATACATTCTTTTTATGTGTATCATATTTAAACAAAATATGCCACACTCTTCCATGCAGATATTTAAGTTGTTCAGGTTTTTGAAATAATAAGGGATGGGTCTGAAATGAGTTGTGCTATTGAGTCTAATAAACTTTGTAAAGGAGACTAAATATTATAGATTTGAATAGATTTGATTTAGATAGATGTAAGACCTGTTACAAAACCTTTTTCCAAAGGTTTCCAAAATCTATTTTTTTTTAATTGAACAAAAAAATCACAGAATTGTAAATAAATTAGTGCTCTGACCTGATATTATATCTCAGAGACAAATCGAATCTCTCCAGGAAGCTTTAAATCTTGAACCTCTCCAAGGAAATAATTCCACAAATGAGTGTAAGAGATGGAAACCTTCTCTCGTGTGCCATTTAATTGTCCAGTGTGCACTGAAATACAGCTGTGGCAGCCACCGCATTCCACGAGGGTCAGAACGTTCCTCGAGATAATTTTGGACATGTATGGACTTTTGTTTCAGCAGTAACACGCAGGCAAATTAAAACCAGAGCTTGAGGTGTCAAGTGTTGGGTTGTATTCCAAAAGAAGAATAGTGTAATTCACAGCTTCTGACATAGGAAAACGTCAAAGGAAAATGAAGGATCTCCCTAAGTCATTCCATTTTGCAAGGAAAAAAAAAAAAAAAAAACTTTTCTTTCTGGATCTGCCTAGACTAGAAATATCTGCACCGTGGCACCATTGGCACCATTGGCTTTAATAGGGAACAGTGCAAATAGAATTCTGCTTTTTTTCTGCTCTCTACTTTCTGCCTTTTCTGCTTTTTGATTGTATAAGACTGTGTTCTTCAGGCCGGTTATGCTGGTAGCACGTGCTGTAATGCAAGGACACATTTTTTTCTAGTGTTAAAGTAGGATTTAAAGAGAACAAGGGCTGAATCTGAAAGACGGGGAGAAAAAGGGTGTTGCTGCCTTGGGAATGTGTTTTAGTAAAGAGCTCACAAAGTCCTCCCACAAAGGGGAGGACTGGTTCGACTGTGTGCCAGAGCATGAGGGTAACTAGACTGGGAAATGAGAAGAAAGAATGCACTTTTCTTGAAAATATGTTTTCGTAATAGTAATTTTGTTAACAGTTTTATGGGAAGAAAGTTGCTTTTTATCTGCCCAAAAATTTAGCATATAGTTATTAAATCTAATGCTTGAATTAGAAAGTTGAAGTTGTATTTTGGCTCTGGGTGCTCTGACTCAGTTTTCATCTGACAATAGGTGATTTTTGTCCACCTGTATGACCAGGGAGACGGAGCTCATCGATCAAAACCAAAGTGGTTGTGTTTTGTGTTATGGGAAGCAAGCTTTTTTTTCATCCTGCCGAAGTTGCTTCTTTATCTAGAATGATCCTTTTTAACGAACTCCCTCCTTGCCCAGCGCCAGGGCTCTGCAGGGCCGAGCGAAGGCTGCAGCCGGGCGCTTCCACTCCAGGGCAGCCGGGAGACTCATTCCCGATGCCACGGCAAAGCCGTCGGAGCTGTCGGTGAGGGGGGGTTTCCAACTTCAAAGGAATCTCCCGAATCTTCAGCAACCTCTGCAGCCCTAATTGAAAACACCTCCTGTCTGTTTTATAAAAGGAAGGAAAATGTCAAAATATTTATTTTAAAGGCAAGTTACAAGACAAATGGTGCCGAGTGTTGGAACGACTTGCTTGGAAAAAGAGGTGATTATGTAAAACAAAGCTTTGACTTGCACATTCTCTGGACTGAGGTAAAATCTTCTAGTAAATGAACTCTTATTTTTGCTATTTCATGCCTTATAATTTCAACAGCCCTGGTGATGGAGATGGGAAGGGAATCTGGGGGAAACCATCTGAAGAAGCAGCAGATGCCCCTTTCTCACATTTTAGTTAAGGCTTTTCTACCTTGTAAGCATAGGAGTGAGCTTTTAATTGCTCTTAGGAGCTCAGAATATGCTAAGTCCGGGATAAGCAGATAGGAAAGCAGCAGCCTTCTCCCTGTGAGGTATTGGGGGAAGCAAACACAGTTGTTTTGACAATTTAGCAGCAGCTTTTCTCGCTCATATCAACACCAGGAAGCAAAGGGGCTTCTCACTGAGAGGACAGGCGCGGGTGGCCGCCCAGATGCAGCCGTGCTGCGAGGTCGGCCTGTGCAGAAGGGGCTGACGCCTGCCCCGGCTCCAGCAGCGTGACGGGGTGTCGTGGAGGAGCTCTGGTGCTGCTCGTGCTCACAAGGGGAAGGCTTCATGTGGATAATCTCTCTGATCACTGCGCAACCTCCAGGGTTATTTTTTTCTGCCAAGGTCCCTGCTGGGACTTGCGAGAGGGCTAGGAAATGGTGTGAACCTGGAGTAGCCATAAACTAAGAGGGGGGGGATCTCTCTGATCACTGCGCAACCTCCAGGTTTTTTTTTTCTGCCAAGGTCCCCGCTGGGACTTTTGAGAGGTCTAGGAAATGGTGTGAACCTGGAGAAGCCATAAACTAAGAGGCGGGGGGGAAATCCCAGCCTTGTGAGGCAGTGGGAAGGAGCAAGAGAAGGAGGAAAGAGGAGCAGGGGAAGAGGACAGCAGAAATGTCACAGGCAGCGTGAAACCCCTTGGGCAGGGGAGTCGCTGGGAGCTGCAGCAGGGGCCCAGGACAGCCATGAACCCTGTGCCGCTGAGGAAAGGCACCCAGGAGCCTTCTCTCGTGCTCACACACACGAGAGGACTTAAAGGAGGACTGAAAATACAGCAGTTGACGAGTAGCGTGCCTCTGATGGCAAGTGTCCCAAGCCCCCGCTATTCGGTCAGGCTCCCTGGTCACGGTAAGCACTGCTGTAAATATCTCCCAGTTCCTGTCACAGAGTCACAGGGTGGAACGATAGCTGAGGCGGGAAGGGATCTCACGAGGCCCTCGGAGCAGCCTCGGCCGCCCGCTCACACCGGGTTGCTCAGGGCCGTGTCCAGGCCGGGTTGAAGCCTCCAAAGACGGAGGCTGCACAACTCTCGGGGCAACGGCTTTGTGAACAAAAACGTGTGTGTGTGTGTATGCACATTTATGCCCATGAGTCGTATTGTTCTTTAGGAATATACACAGGAAGAAATACATGCATATGCGGATTTTCACACTGATGCTTCAAATTATTCCTACCAGTACTCCTGAATTACCTTTTTTGCTAAGATATAGGCATGTGAATGTATCTATTTGCGGAAGGCTGGAGAGAAAGCAGAGGACTGACTGAAGATGAGGCAGGCAGCCTTGGCTAACACCCAAGCAAGACTGTTCCCATAGACTAGAACTTCTATCTTCAGGTGGCTGTTTTGTGCTTTGTAATGCAAGAAACAAACCTGTGCTTCCAAATAACTTCTAGTGGAAGGAAATCCTGCCTACAAAGCCATCACAGCTATATATACTAATCTGTATTAAGTAATGGTCCTTGAAAATGGGCTTTTCAAGGACAGAACACAGAACAAATTTTACCCCCAAGAGCTGGGAACAAACCCTTCAAAACACCAGAGACAGAGCCAAGTGAATCATTAAATTACTTTAAAAATAGAAAGCTTTAAAAATAGTATATGTTCTTTTTTGTTGGTGTACTCATTTTTAAATCTGAATAGTTCACATTTTCTGACTACAAGGGTCTGAAATCTATTAAGAAATACAACTGTTTAAAAGGGAAAACAAATAGCAGCTGAATCCGTTCTATAATCCCGTGTGAGCTTGGCTTCACATTGATGAGCACTTTGAGTACCGCGTACTATTTGCTGAAGTCCCTGGCTTTAATCATCTGTTGTCCGTAGTATTGGTGAGGCCCTTAGCCCCACATAAGAGCCAGGGTGTAGGTACGAGTCAGGCCCCTTCTACTTTAGTCCAACTGGATCAACACTTGAGAGGTTGGATGTTAATTAAAAAAGAGCTAAAAAAGTTTGGTTTTGTCCTAACCGAAGTCCCAGCGTTCCTACTCAGATAGAAGTCAAAACTCCCACTCACTTCACTAAGTCTTCTAAGATTTGGCCCTAACATGTTAGCACGCTGCAATCAGCTATAAAGGCAGTAACAGAACTAAATCCCAAAGAGCAACAACAAAGTAGCATACATTATTTCCATCCAAATAAAATGATCTTCAGGGATTTTCTTTTCTGGCTAAATCTTAAAACTAAACATCGTTACTCATCTGTGCACGGGTCTGTTTGCTTTCCAAGCCAAAAATTACCAGAAAAACAGGAAATAATAAGATTGTGTTGTATAAAAACGAGATTGTTCTGCTCTGTTAATTTGTGAAAGCCGCAGAATGTGTTTTCCATTAGCTTTCAAGTACTGCGTGAAATGTTTAGCACGTTTATTTATCCGTCCATCCTCCCATCCACCCATGCATCCATCCATGTTATTTTTTCTGAGTGGAGCAAAAGTTCAGCACAACATTTTAAGCCTTGTTCTTCCATTCTTCTAGTATTTCTTAGATACTTTTGTTTAGAATAAGCAACTGACATCAAATTTAGATTGTATTTTGCTCTTATTGGCCTGTGAAAAGGAAGTAAAACAGTGCCAAGATCATGGTATATAAAAGTGCAATTCTGCTGGTAACTGTCCCAAGAGCAAGCAAATGTTCACAGAAGTCATTGGAAAAATCCCATTTATTTATAGACGCAGGGCCTGAAGAGCAGCATTCACCAGTTACTTTCTCCTTAACATGAAACCTCTCACTAAAGCTCCATGCAATAACCATCTCTGTGCCCCTGCTTTTTGATCATGTTTTCAGAATGGTATGAACTGATTTGGTAACTGATGAATTTTAGTCTTAAATAGGTTTGAAGATTATGTACATGATGTAGAAGGGTCCATAGTTCCATTTACTTGTATGTATATTAATCTTAAATAACAAATATAGGAGACTCTAGTTCAAGTCTCCTTCTTCATTTGTTAAAAAAAAATAAATAAAAGGCTTTGTATTGCCACTGAAGTCTTATCTACATGGTCAAACTCAGTATCAGACAGAATATGCATCTGAATAAAGGTTTTTTATGGTGCAATCTATGGTTTTCTATGGCTTATTTGAAAATGACTGCATATGTGTTTGAGTCAAAGTGAAGTTAGTTTAACTGGCTATTCTGATGCTATTATGACCAGCAACATTTTTACACGTTAACAGGGCTTAATATTGTGCAAAGTTTAACAAATGAAGAAGGAGACTTGAACTAGAGTCTCCTAGATTTTTGTCTCTTATTTTGATCCTGTAATCTTTGGATTTAAAGGACTATTTTAAGTGATTAAATTTTAAGAATTGTCTGTGCAATTAAGACTATGATTTCAGCCAAATGGTGAGTACAGATCTAGTGTTCAAATGTCTTATAAGTCTCTTGAAAATTTTTATGGTCTGTCTTTTCCCTACATTGCCTTCAAAATCAATATTTTATAAAAGAAAAGTGAAATTATAACACCAATATATAGACATGATAAGGTGAAATACAAGTCTTTGTATCCTTTATCAATTTACCAAGTTGTTAACACTATATTTGCGAAAACTACAGAAAAATAATGAGTTCACTGTCTGTAGCTTAGTGTTTCCAATAAACGAAGAGGAGACAGGAATTACTGCTAACATGCAAATGAAATGATTTGCTGGCAATGCTTTGGAAGCCAGATGAAGGACTTGGGGGTGCTAAGTGTGTCTTCAAACAAAATTTGTGCACATTCAGTGGAGAATACAAAGATGAGAACATTGAAATAATATACTAGCAACTTTTTCCTAAAAGTTGCAATTTTAAAAAAGCAATTTAAAAAAAAAAGCAATTAAAAAAAAAAGCTGTAATGAATTTCAGAGCTTCTGCTGGGGACAATGATAACCATACAGCGATGCCTGCAGTCAGATGAAGCCAGAAAATGTCATGACATGGGAAAGTGTATGGCCTCTAGGCTAGGATTAACCTCATCCTTGTGCAGGGAAGCTGTGAAGGTCAAACTTAATTTGGGCTTGGCCCTATGGTATGTGGAACACAAACAACACTTTAATGTATTAAGCAAGTAGATATTTAAATGTCAGTGCCAAATTTCTCACTGGCCCTGTGTGTCAATAAATATAGGCTACAGGAATGTAATTGCTATTATTATAATTTATGTTTTTTAAATAACAGTTCAAAAGGCAAAACAGAATTCACAACAGCAACACAGATGTTGCTAACACCATATACTTCAAAGACTTATGTAGTTTCACAGCTCGTCGCAGAAGCAAAGATAGGACAATGTTAAATAGACAAAATACGTTAGCATGGAGGCAATGGCAGAATAAAGAATATGGCACATAAATATGGGGAAAAAGGGAAGATGAGGCTGGGAACAGGACTTCAGATGGGAGAGAAATGGTTGCAAGCCTGACTGCAACCATAGCGGCAGAGGCTGGATAGCCATGGCTGCATCGGCTAACCTTTGGGTAGCATCTGCATAACAACAGGAGCTCCTTATGGGATGGAGGTCCTTCATTCTCCCTGATAAGGCTATCATGGGATTCATGCAAGGGGTTCAGCCTTCATGCATGGCGTTCATCCTTGTGTCTCTCAGGTAGCCTCAATGATTTTAAAACAAGCACTCAGCAGCAAAGTCAAAATAGGTTCAAAATTGTGACTATTTCTATGGCAGAAACATAGTCTATGAACAGTAACTAAGATGGGCTCAAATACACTTATTGAACTTTGGGCTGGGTTTTTTCTGTAACCTCACGTATTGGTGTTTATAATTCTCCTTGGGTATCAAAGTCATTTACAAGAACTGTTTTTTCAGCCTTAGGAGCAGATGCAAACACTTGTATCCAAAATTGCTACCCATCAGACTAGAATTCAGATATGACCTTACTTGGGAGGCATCTAAATTCCTTGACCTCTCAAAGGTCCTTGAAGTTCAGCCTCTGGACATGTAGAGAGGCATTTCAGTTCTGATAGACCTGAACTAGAAGGCTTCTGTTTTGTGCATGCGCCTTATCAGAACCGGGAAGCCAAGAGTTTCTCTGCTGAAGTGTGTCTGCTCTCCCTTATGCACCAACAGGAACTGTAAAGGGGCTGCTGATTTTGCCTCAGTCATGGTGGTACCATCACTGCATTCTCATGGAGCAGTCGCAGTGTTGCAGTTCTCTTGCCTCTCCTTTGCCCGGGAGGATTCCTAACTCTCACTCTACATATTTTGCCTCTTTGGAGCCTGACTTAACCACTAGTCTGTGAGGTACTTCCAGTCAATGCTGTGCCCCAAGGAGCAAATGAATTAACAATTTCTGAGGCCGGAGGGAGAACCCAGACAGAGCCTGGTTTGTGGCTGCAGCCCTCACTCTGGTGAGCAGGATACTGCTGGTCCCTTCACAGTACATAAGGAGCAGTCATAGAGCCCATGTGGGGAGAGAACTGGCCCTGGAGGTTACTGCTGTGATGTTGGAGTGGGACCAGTTCCCAGAGGCTGCTGTTTCTCCAGCCAGTGCCTGGGACTTGTCCCAGGCAGCAACAGGAGAGCTGGAGGGAAATGGAGAAACAGAGAAAGGAAGACGTTGGGATGGGGATAACCAGGCACAGCAGCAACTGGAAGCAACTCAGCGTGGAAAGACATCCCTGAGGGGCAAGTGAGACCCCCTGCTGCCCATACCCCACCCCTAGCAGCCTCCCTAGCTGTGTGATTTATCCCTTGCCAGATTGAGTATCCTGATCCGCAGCCTTGTGCTGCCAGAGAGATGTTACATGCTGGGGATGTAGGAGGCTCCAACAAAGTCCTCCTTCCCGCTTTTCACGAGCAGGCCATCCATTTCCTGCACCAATGCAAGGTAAACACTCAGCTCCCAGGGGGATAATCTAATGGCTGGGCCAAATTATAGAATTCTGCAGCAAAAAGGCATGAAAGATTAAGTCTTGTGAGTGATTCCTCATTATTGGCTTTTCTCTCCAGGTTCATGCATGGGAGGCCTGCATTCAGGCTGTCAGTGAAGCTGAGCAAAGGGGCATGGAGACAGAGGGATAAAATCAAAGGGAATGTGGAGCAAAACAAACCAGGGGAGGCAAAAAACGAAGGAAGGAGTGGAGGGGACTTAGGAAGTACAAGCAGTTAATGGGAGGGTTAATGGGAGATTATACAGATGACATAAATCATCTTGTGCTGATCTCTTCCACTCTGCTGACTGCTGGAGCTATCACTTGGCATTCTTCCATGGTGTCTTACTGAGAATAGAAGTAACTCTCATGTTTCTAGTCTGAAGAAGTTGAGCTATTAAAAGTTAAAACTAGAAACCAGTAGCTTTTGGAAGGGGTGCAACACCTGGCTGATCTGGAAATAGCGCTGGACTGGAAACTTAATTAAAACCTTTAAGTCCTTGCCACCTGGCAGGCTTCCTGCTTTTTTAAGTGTGATTGTAGTCCAACAATATGCTTTGCTAAACTGTGGGAAATTATTTCTTTTCTATGTGGCGTCCCCAAAAGAATTATCTTCACTGAGTTGCATTTTCCTCTCTCATAACCAATTTGAGATGTGTAAATATGAGTATATGATACTTGCAATCAGAGATTTTTTTTTTTAGGCTAGGCACAGTATCTACCAGACATTTAAACATTTACGTAAGGATCAAGAGGACAAATTTTAAGGGCCTGTGGGCTGTAGGATTTGGCCACTCCAGTTGTGCACAGGATATATATTTCTTCAAGACTTTTCTGGATCTGGGCAGGGATCTCTTGTACTTCATTTTCCACCACAAATATCCTCCTTTTGAGATTCATTCGTCTGTCTCCGTAGTGTTGCCAAGAAGAAGCAATTGAAGTAGCAACTAACAGTATTGTTGGACACTGTGATTTTAATTTCCAAACTGACTATAGTAATTCTTTTCAGCTGGGCCTCCAGGTCCTCGCTGGTAGATGTTTAGTTTGAGGGAATGACTCCCTGCTCTTCTTGTCTTTCAGCACAGTCTGCTGTCATCAGATGCCTTCTTGAGGGTAGTGTCGAAAGTTTTGAGGCACCCGCTGTTTTACTTTGGAAGGTTTGGACAGAAGTCTTGCAGAGAAGTGGATATCCAGAGATTTCTGTCTCTGATAGAGTTTGTCCCCCTG
This sequence comes from Tinamus guttatus, assembly GCF_000705375.1. The sequence goes on along the minus strand of NW_010578863.1, from coordinate 27,183 downwards.
GACTATGCATCAGGCCCAGGGTCCCAGTTAGCTCCCCAGGGCAGCTGACAAATCGGACAGAAAGTGGATTTATTTTGCTTTTACTGCCAGTAGCCTAACTTTTATTATCTGAGTTTATAATTTCCTATAAATGATCTGTTGGAAGGGGTTGTCTCTTTGCCACAGTTTTTCTAATTAATCACCGATGTTAGGAAATGCAGAAGCAAAATTACTTGCTGGCAAATAGCAGCCCGACAACAGCATCATCCTGGCTATATCCACAACACTATCATACATTAGAAAAAGTCATGTATACACATTACAGGGAGATGACCTAGCTGCCAGGATCTGGAAGAGAAATACAAGATCTTTAAATAAAAATAAGAAACATTAGTTCACTGGTTTCTGAGCAAACCCAAAACGTACATGGCAAAGCTCCCATACAAACGAAAACAAGATAAGTCCATTCAGACACTGCTGGTGAGATGCATCAGAAACAGCCTTAATAATCTTTGGGTGTAGAATTTAAGAATGAACTGCTTTGGAAAGCGAAAAGGTGTGTAATCATAAAAGCACAATCCGTGGTTAGTGATTCTTGGCATATTTCCAAATGACAGTAGAAAAATTATTATGTTAGAACGGTTAAAATCATCTATGCTTTCTTCATCGTGATGGTTTATCTGAGGTTTTCCTTTATGTGTATCTCTAGAAAAAGAGTAAATAGCCTACGGTCATTACTGGATAATGTTGCATGGGTAGATCTTCCCGTAACTCCAACATCAGCATGTGGAATTGCTATAAACCAGACCATGTCACGTACCCTAGCACTGTCCTCTAAACAAAAATAACCTCTCACTTTGTTTTGGGTTTCTAAACATGATTACAAATCTCATACCCTCTCTTTGTTGCAATGCTGTTCAGCATTGCAGTAAGACTAGAAACCTAGTTAATTTATCAACTATCTGTATTTCCAAAGCAACACAAGGAACAGTGCAGTCCATGTCTGCCGTCCCCATTGGCTCAAAATGCTCCAACAGAAATTATATCAGATGCTCTTCATAGTTGTGAATTGTGTTCCTTTATGATGGCAGCAGGATAGAAAAGGAAGATTTATCAGTAGAAGGTTGCTAGACACTCTCCAAAGCACAAGTGCGGTCTCTAGCTCTGTGCTAGACTAAGAACTTGTTCTTCACAAGCCAAAAAAGTCCTGGCACTGAAGCAAACACTGCAAGTGTGTTTGAAGGTTTGAGAGGCAGACAAAGAGTAATAAAATTCCCTGACTGAACTGGAATAGGGTAAGCTCTGAAAGCCACAACACAGTTTCTTTGCAGACGTCCAAATTAAAGGACAGCTCATTAGAAAATAAACAAACTTGGGCCTTCAAAATATCCATTAGAGATGTTTTTAATAGCTTGTGGGAATGGTGAGTTTCAGAAGGCCATTTCCCCTGTTTTTCCTACAGGATGATGATGAAGAAATAAATACAGACTCTTAACTTTCAAGGTAATAGCTTTGTTACAACCAGTGAAAAAATCTTGACGGTCTGATTGCTGAGAGTAGTTCAGATGAAAGGAGATGAGGTCTGTTCCTGTGCTGACCAGGCTGATGACTCCCACCAAACACCAGAAACCTTTGAGAGGAGGAAGCAAAACTCTTCCTTCTTCCCACCAAAAAGGCACAAGAAATACACCTTGGGGAAGGTGTACTTGGGGAGACTAGCAGCAAAAATGAAAAAAAGCAGTATCAATCTGTGAAAAGATGACTGAATAATAGAAAATCTCCAGAGAAAGGAATCATCTAAGGTCTCCACAAAAAATCTTTGATAATGGGAATTCCCTTTACCCTTCTCTAGGAAAAATTGCACTAAAGGCCAGTGGCAAGGTAAAAGGCAATGTCAGAATGCACGACCATTACTAGGAGATATTGGAGCTCTAGGAGATGCTGCAGTAAAACCCCAGGGGGATCTTACAGGAAGCAGTGCAGGACTGCTGCTTGGGGATAGTACTCCAGGAGTGCTTCAATGCTTCAGCTACCAGAAACCCCAAAGGATGTGCAAAGAGGAGCAATGAAGCTCAGGGCTTTATCCAACACAGTTGACCTTCCTGGTGGAATTAAAGGGTGAATGGGAAACAAGAGTCCCTGGAGGCTGATGGTTGTTGCTATATCCATCAGTGTGATAAAGAAACCTGGATACAAGATACCTACTCTGATGGGAAAATGGAGGAAGAAAAGAGAACTGTTTTCTTTTAATCTCTTCTCAGTTTGTCCTTTCCAGGTTTTCTCTTCTTTCCGTGGAACCTCCAGCATGGCTTCTAAAAAGCTCTGAAAGAAAAAAAGAGCCATACACAAAGAATACCAGATTTTTAGCAAATTTAAAGCAATGGAAATGAGGGTTTCAAGCTGAGAAAATGTGAGAGATGCCAAGGCAAAAATTAATGGTTGAGACTTAATGACAATGCTATTATTAAAATTAGTAATGTGTTTTCAAGTAAATATGTGAATAGGTGCATAAACAAGATCTGGGAGAAGTGTATGCATTGACTACATGGGAAGGAAAGAAATGGGAAATTTAAAACAGCAAAATCAATGTTGTTAGTACTCAAGTAGTTAAAGAGTGAGAGAACTATGGGCATGTTTCAGAGGGGGAGAATGAATTATAAAATATTCTATTTGGCTTTTTTTTTGATGCTGTTGATTCAAGATAACCTATATATATATATATTGTTATAGAAAAGAGGTGGAACCAATGAATAAAACACCCAAATTGAAGACTGATAAACAGATAACCACAAGCTCCTGAGGCAGATGTTGCTTAGCTTTGCTTTAGTTGCTTTTGTTCTCTTTTAACTATCATACAAGTGCAAATAAAAAGAAAAAATATATTATTGTTATCAGATTTATTACCATAGCCAAAGTTAAAAACAAGAGAAAAATATGAAAAAATGAGTTAATAAGGAGAAATGGTTAAACTATTTCTCTTTATGAAGATAAATGTATCTCCACAGGAATCAACAGGAATTTTGACTAACAGATCATTAGTGCGATGCAGTGTCGTGCATATAATAAAGCACATATAGTTAACTGTGACTATGTCTGTAATATATTGAGCTCTATAAGAGGAAAAGGTGAATCAGTTAAGTATAAAAATAATTATTATGATAAAATCTACTTTAAAAGTTTGCATAGCATTAAGTTTAGTTTCACAGTATTGAAATTAGAAAAAAAATCATTTTGTGAAGGGTTCTGTCAGGGATATCTTTAAAAGTTTGTGTATAAATCAACAGGGGGAAAATATATGATTGAAAACTTTTTTTTTTTAAAATTGTGGATATATAGATAGTTAAAATACTCTAGATGTGTACAATACACAAACACAACAATTTAATGGAAAATGGGGATTTTTTATAAAAAATCTGACTAGGTAATGCAAGAAATGTACAACAGTCTTAATAGAAAAAGATGTTGCCACTGGAATCAATAATCTCAAATTCACTGGCTCACCCAGGATATGGTAGCCCAGAATATCTTCTGTTTTAAACTCCTCTAAATTAGGGCCATATATCAGTGAAAATGGATCAAAGCAGAGAAAACTTTCTGGATGGTTTTGCTACAGAGATATTGTTAGTCTGAACTACGAATCAGCCTCTGCAGATTATCTGTAAAGATGACATCTAAAGCGATTAGATACTTGCTTATATTTTGACTTAAAACATATGAGACTTGATTAGAAACAGGACTCAGTTGTGTATGTAGGATCCAATTTTCACACATGCACACTTCACTGGAAAGCTTTTTAGCACACAGTATGACAAACAGTATGTGTATTTTTCATGTAATTGCCATGAAAGTGTATGATCACAGATACCTGATACCCATAGCAATGACTGTCAAACTCCATCGCACAAAAGAATTTGTTCGATGACTTTAAGCTGGTGTCTTTAGGCACGGGTGGAACTACTGAAGTACACGTTCAAACCTCCCACACTCACTGGATCAGTTGCCTGGGTAGCTTTCCAGAGAACATGGAAATTACTGTACTCAGAATTAGGAGATTGCTCATATTGCACTCGTGGTGAGAATCGCTCCTATGGTGGCCTCCTACAGCTACGGGCATTTCAAATGGGGCTTTGCCTTTTACAGTTCACACTTTATTGTTTTAGTGATTTTGTTAACTGCACAAATCAAATGCTTAGCAAATCGAATAATGGCAATAGACCAAAGCAATGAGTTACAGACCATCTGCAGACCTGTAAAGGTCATCGGGAGGACTGGGTACAGAAGAGCAGATGATACCAAGAAGAGCTTTTGCTTAGTCCCAATTTGGAGCCTGCAGCCACCTGAGTGTCTGCCTTGCTTGTAGGCAATCAAAAGGGGACTACTTGGTGGCCCGTGATAAAACTGTGTATGTAACGTTAGAAATAACGTCTGCTGCAGGGCTGCTGCCGGTGAAGCACGTTTACAGGCTGGCCCTGTGGTGGAATCGCAGAGCAATTCTCTGAGTATCCGTGCTCTTCTGGGTAAAAAGTTTGTGATGCACCAGGACAGAATTTGTGACAATTTGCGTATGACCGAAGAAAGAGATTCTGGGGCTAAATTCCTATGTATCGGAATGGAAAGGGCACACTCGTAGGAGATGCCATTACAAAGCATATAGTCAGAGAAAGGGAAACAAAACTGCAGTGTCTTAGACCTCAGAACAGCCCAGTTACCACCAGCAAAAGGACAAGATTGGCTCGCAGAGATGTGCATCCCCAAAAGGCAGCACAACAGCCCTACTGTAGCTTCCTTCTATGAATAGAGCGAGCGAACACAGTGACAGTCAGTACCAGAAGGCAACAGTGCTGTGTTAGCCGCTTAAGGACAATATTGAATCCTTCAGAGTATTAAAAAAACACCAGCGTAAAGCAGGCTGACTTAGAAAAGACTGCTAGAGAAGAGTAATGGAGCCTGACTGGTGAGTTTCCTCGGGAAACTTGCTCAGAAAATTATCTAGTGAGTCCCCATCATCGCAAAGCTTTGCAGTACCTAATGCCATGCTTTGTGGCAGCCCCACAAGCTGTCACGGGCGGAGACGAGCATCTATTGACACAGGAGCACTGTAGGACGACTTCACTCACCAAGTTCATTACAGAGAACTCTTCACAGCAGAGCTTGCAAGAACCTGCTCTCCCCAAATCAGCCTCTGCAATCCCAGCATCGTGTAGCAGCCCCTTTCCCAATAAACTCAAGGGTCACTTCAGTCTCCTGTGTCAAGGTCTGATCCTATACTTCAATGCAAATAGTTTTTCCAGGAAATTTTAACAATTTAAGTGGGCAAAGTGCTCCAGAATAAACTCTTGTTGGTGCATTTTATAACTCCTACCTGCTTTTTTTTTTCTTTATTTTATATATATATATATATATATTTCTTTCTTCTCTTACAATAGCGTCAGTGGAGCTATATTATCTACCATGGGATAAACAGTAAAGTGTCTGTTAGACAAGACCAAACTGAATACATGGTGAGTTAGCAAAATAGCAGCATTTTCAGCACCATATGACATACTTTCTTCTGTGTTTCCTTACAGCCTGTAACTCCAGGCTCGCATTATAACACTTTGTCAGTCACCACAAAGCAAACCTAATCTTGTTCATGCACCATATGCACGATCTGTCACAGCACTGAATATTGGTGTTTCTATTTTTGATTTTCTGTGTGGGAGATCAGATACGATGCCTCTTCACTGTTACGAGCATAATTAAACCTACAAAATTAACCATCCACCCATCCTTCTCCTGGCCCCTTGGTGTGTATTGCCCTGGGACACACTTCCTTAAGTGACACTTGTATTGCTGTTGAAAATAAGGGTGACAGCTGAGATCCTGGTCTCCTTTGCTGCTGAAGCTGGGAGGGACTGACACCCTGGTGCACAGGAAGAACGTGAAGATTATATGGTTAAGGTTGCAAGTTAATGCAGTTGTAATGCAGTTAACTGTATTGTATCCCTGTCTCTGCTGGGTGTTGCTGTGCTCCTTATTTGGATGGGACGTTGGTTTGATATGGTTGGGTCAAATTTGCAGAAGCTTTTAGTATCTGTAACTGGGTTGAAGCCAGTGACAACTGAATTTTAAGCAGAAAAACAGTAATGCAGTGCTAAATACTCTCAAGAAATTAGATTGCTGATGTTTCATATTTGCTCTTAACACTGATAGAAACTTTTGGTCCTATTTCTTCGTGCCTCATCTGTAAAATAAGAGAGGCTTATGAATAAATATTTAAGCTTGTGAAGTATTCAAATTCTGATTTTATAAACATCACAGAAAAAAACTTAGGAAATTAACAACTTGGGGCTCCAAACAGGGCTTGGAATGCCTTTTTTTGCAGTTAAAACAGTGGTTCCTTGAAATGTCCCAGTACAATGAAAACAAAATTTGTTTTAAATTTCCTCCTGAATACAAAAGAGGAGAACTACACTTCTTTTAAGAGCAAGTCAGTTGCAAATATGGGCTATAGGCAAAGTTGCTCAGAAACTGAGCTCTCGGTCTGGATGAACTTCAGCTGGACATAAATGTAGGGACTACATGTTGTTTAATGGAGATGTCAGCAGGACTAGGACAGAAGCTAACACAGCCCAAGAATTTATGCTAGTGTCACTTAGAAATGTAAGCAAAAAGACTGCTTCTTGTTTAACTCCTACTGTGTTCAGCAATATGTAACTTAATGACTGTCCGTCCTTTGTAAATAAAAGGGATTGTATTAACAAAATGCTTGATCCTGACACTAGTATCCCCTTTTAAGGAGAACACCCAGAAGACCTCAAACACTGAGTGATCTCTCATATGAAAAAGCTGCCCTGTGAACAGTGAATAGAAACCAAAATATTAAGTGCTTGTCAAGTCCCACTATTCTTTGAGTACTCTGACTGAAATAGGAGTCCTGGCTACAGGAAAAAAAATGTTCATATAGTAAAAATAGCATACAGATACACAATGTATCAGAGGAAATGCCGCACCAGCAATCTTTATTCTATCTTTCCTTAACTTCTGAATGCTGTATTTTACAACTCTACTAATATCTTTTCAATCTTATTTTCAGTCTACATTCCAAAATATCAGGAAGAGGATGGTGGCATAAGCAAACCGACATCCTATCACATCTTCTGAGACACCTTGATTTCGTACCTAGGAAGAGGTTTTAAATAAACCTCTAAGAACACAAATTGATGACACTTCAATGGGAAAACTAAGGTATCGTATTCAAAGCGATTTCCTTTTCAAATCATGGCTGATATCTGCAAAACAAGGTGGAGAAGGTAATCCAAAACCTTGAATTAAAATTAGATATATTCAGAAGTAATCGAAACATTTTTTCCATGAATTCAATTTTGTTATAGGAAAAAAAAAAGTGTTTAATGGAAATGTATCTGTTCTCATACACTTTTCTGAGGACATTTTCTGCAATATTTGTGGGCAGAGATGAAAGAGAGGGAGAGAGAGAGAGAGAGAGAGACTGGCAGTCAGTCCAACTCTGACTGAAAATCTGAGGGTTCCTTTAATCCCCAGACAGCTCCTTTGTGAATATGTTGGGAAGGTTTTATTTTCAGGGCTCTCCAAGACAAAACATTTTAAAACCTCAATAATTGTTCCAAAATGGACTCGCCTAGTCAGCTTAAATAAAACGCTTTGCCTTGCTGTGAAAGTCTCCACTAAGGCATCTGGCAGTCTCCTGAATGGCAGGTCTACCCTGAGGGAACATTTCTGCATTCGTCTCTGTGGTCTGTCCTTCCCACTGGCCTCCCCCTGGTGTCAAGCGCATTCAGACACTGAAATTGCCTCTTGGCAAGCTGTTCAACCTGGTGCACCACTGGTCTCAGGATACACAGACCGTGTAACATGGGGGTGGTGATCTACCAAGAGCTAGAAGCAAAGACCATTTACCATCACCTTCTTTTCTGTGGAAGCTCCAGCACAATGTAAGATGTATTTCCTTGTTCAGGATCAGTTCATGCACATGAACCAGTATTCTCACCATGCTTCTAATACGTGCCTTATTTTAGGACTATTTTGACTTTCAAGAAACTTTTTTGGGCAGCTATGGCTACTTGCTCAGCTAAAGTCAGCTGAAATGCAAGTACCAGGTTCTTAACCCAATTGATATTGTTCAGCAATTAAATCAATGCAGCTTTGCTGCAAGCAGCTCAGTTTCCATTTTACTTTCACATAGTCTTTGCAGAATGTCAAACAATAGCAGGCCCTAATTCTCTGTGGCCTTGGGTCTTCTGTCATCATTTCCACCAATAACAAATACATTCAAAATACTATTTCATCACTTTTCCACATGCTTTTATTACTTTATGTATATATAAATGACAAAACAGGGCAATGCAGAACAGTCTAGAGAATACAGAATCTTGAACACAGCAGAAGGAGAAACAAATCACATTCCTTAAGGAGAGAGCATTAAGGATTTTTTCCATGTAAATCAGTTCTGCAAAGAGTATAATCACAGGAAGAAAAAGATCTTCAAGCAAGAGTAATCAGCAATATCATATTTTAAACAGATTTAATACACATCTGGCACAGGGGAAAGTTCATGAAATCACTATAGACCTAGCAACTCTCCCAAAGTTTGCTTTAAAATAAGATAGATGTTCTTGCTGACAAGAATAAAGAGTAAATACTGCCAACACATATTCTCCTTTGAGTTTGGTCCATTATTTAAAATGATTAGAGGCAAAATAAAGACAAATATTTTTCCTCAGTTCACGTAAGAACTTGCTAACATTCCAGTCTTATAAAACGTCTATCTGCCATGAGGCTAAGAGGCTAAGATCTGTAGTGTGAGTCAGCAATCTGTAGTGAAAGCCAGCAATCACCTTATTCTAGTATTCTGGTGTATTTGAAAACGTGATTGCCACTTCGAAATAACACCAAATGCTGGAGCACAGCAGATCTGTGACTATTAGGACATCATGGAATAATTTATGTTCAAAGAAGGCAGTTACAGGAAATGGCAACTTCTGAATCACCAAATACTTATATCCATGGCAATCTATAGACTGTTTTTTTTTTTCGTTTCCCAATACACAGTGCAATTTTGAATGTTAGCCTACAGCAAGAAAGCTTTAAGAACCAAACAAATTGCTGAACATTTGACCAAAACCAGAAAGATCTTCATGCAGCTGGGCTTGCCCAGGAGCAAACCGGGAAAGCCTTAAAAGTTTCTCAGTGTATAAGGGCACGGGCAGGCTGCAGATCCATGATCATTCATTAGAAACTCAGTAAAAATACATGCAAATTGAAAACGCATTTCACCAGTGGAAAGCTGGACACTGAGTGGAGTGGTTCCCTCCCAGAGAGGGATTTGAGGGCTATGTGAATGCAAACCAGGTTCAGCCATCACTGACTAACTTGATTTGCTACTGATTTTTTAAGAGTATATGTTCAAGTCTTCAGCCCTTACGCATCCTCCCAAGCTAACTTTCCCAAGCCAGACCTCCTTATGAATCATGTTTCTCTCTGGGTGCTAGTGGAAATGGGAGTCTTCTCCTCTCTGTTCTTATGAAATCCCTCTGACCTGTGCCGCATGCAGCCAGATGATTCAAACTGTGTCCCAAGAAGGGGACTTTTGCCCTAAAGGTTCAGCCACGTTAATGCAGAGTTTCTTTTACAAGGAACAGTAAGATAGTAAAATGCTTTAGGCTTCCAGATATGCTCATAACCAGAGGTGGTAAGGGACATTTAAGCCTCATGGACAGTAGTCCAACAGAAATACAACCTTTTAATACTCATTACCATAGGTAAGACTATTGATATTTCTTTGCTTTAAAATATCTTTTTATGAGCTATAAAATTCAGTGAAAACAAGGGACCACAGACATACTCTCAGCTATGCCCTCCATCAAGGTTTGAAACGCATGCAACATTCAATCTTACCATCCATTGTGGGGATTTGCAAAGCTCTCTTGAAATGAAGGCATCCTTTACGTTATCTTAATTTTGTGACCTCCTTACCATAGGTTTTCTTGGGAAATATGTTTTTTTCTAGTGTATTTTTGGGCTTCCTGTGTAGAAGACTGCCAAAAAGTATTAGCAATGCAATTGAGATGAGGATGCTGGACCTTAAACATTTGAAAACTTCATTCCCAGCGGAGAACTTCATATGCTCTTTACACAGTTATATCCTAACAAGCTAAAAATGAAGAAATTTGACCCCCATGATTTGAATTGTTCTGAAACGAGGACTGAAAACTTTTCCAATATGAGGCTTGCTCAGATATCAGTTTAATTCCCAATGAGCCTGCTTAAAGCTGTAATGTGTGTGGCTTTGAAACATCCATTCCAAGGATGTTCCAGGCACGTGGGAGACCCAGGCAGGGCCCTGTGCTTGAACCATCTGTTCTAGACATGGGTTTGACTGTGCAGGAAAAATATAACCCTTAGAGAAGCACTTAGGAAAGTGGTTACTCTTAGAGAAGCACTGTGGTTGCACAAAGATTCCTCCGGCACAATGTAGGTTAAGTATAAAGCACTCTAAGACAAGGAAAAGTCTTTTAAGGTAAGTAGCGTTAGAAGAAGCTTAATCAAAGAAAGACTCATTGAACAAGACAAAATTAAAGGTAGATCGCTCTTTTTTGCTCCATATCAAAGCCTTCTGTAGTTTTCTAATCATTCCATGAAACATAACTTAGAAAATGAAATCTCAGATGCTAATAAGTTTTTTCATCCTGATTTTTGATTTTCTTATCGGATTATTCATGACCTCCAATAATTGCCTTCAAAAGTTAAGAACTGGAAGATATATATATATATATATATATATACATATATATATATCTATATTTGAGGTTATATCTCCTTAAAGGTTTTCTTCCATATCCAGCACGGGAGTAGATTTTCTCTCTGGGCTTGCATACAGCTGTGAATATAAGTTAGTATTTCCAGTGCTCATTTGTATAGCCCATTGAGTTTTTAAGTGCGAAGTGCATCAAGATAACCTTTATAAGTTTACTGTCATGACGGGTTACCTTCGAAGGCTCATTTAGTTCATTTATCACAGTAGGACTAAGCCTAGCAGAACCTTCTAATTTTGAAACAGCATTATCTTTCCTTACTTTGTATTTAGTGGACATTTACAAAACTGCTGGACGAACCCTAATTAATCTGCAGTCAAATTCAGCATGGTTATTCCCATAGCACTGGTGGGAAAGGAGAGCTATAGGATGTTGCATCTGGCCAGCCTCTGAGGAATGAATCATCTCCAGCACGGAGGCACCGCACGGGATCGCTGGCTTCTGAGCATGGCTGATTCTTGTGAAGAACCTCTCCTGTGACCTGTAGTGTCACATAGCTACCTACCTCTTGCCAGCAGTTCACTTTAAATGTCCCTTCTTACTCCTAAGAGGGGAGATTTCCATGTCCCCCTACCTTATTTCTAGAAAAACAGAGCCCTCACAGAGCCATATAGTTTCATAAGTGAATGTCTAACCAATACATAGCAAGTACAGCTTAATCCAAGAAAACACTTGCCAATTGCTTTCAGAGAGGTCAAGCAAGCTGCATATTTGCTTTCTGCATTGCTAAACATTCATTTTTAAACAGATGATTGGAAAAGTCAGAGATATTTTTGTTTGAAAAGCCCTTTCTCTATTTCTCTCTAAAAAGAAAATGTTATGAAATATTATGAAATGTATTTCATAACATTACTCTAGAGCAATATCGCTTTTCACTAATAAATTGCAGTGCGTATTGTTTACTTCGTTGTTGATGTAAAGACCCCTTATGCATAAATCCGTGCAGAGAAATGAGATTTTTTTTTTATTACAGAACTAAGTTTTCCAAAAATGCCTTAATTTCTTGTTTAGGAAATGGTACTATTGTTTACTTGAAACGGATATGTTGATTTACTGGCCTGGAGGAATCCTCCTTTGAAGAGGGACACTAGCCATGCTTGTCGGTAAGAGTGTTGCATTGTTCTTGACAATGGCAATTATATTTAAGAAGATATTTCAATCAAAAGATAATTAGCAAAAAGAACTAAACAACAACAACAAAACTGTTCCAAAAATTCACAACTTTTCCAAATATTGGAATCTCACACTTATCTGTTTTTTGGGACAAATTTCAGATTACTCAGAAGTATTGCTTAATATCAACAAGAAATAAGCTATGAAGAATTTCTGTAATTTCCATGGTATTAACTGAAATGCTTTTTTGCAAACAAATTAGGAAAACCGACAGGATGCTATGTTGATATCTCAAATTCCTCAAATTCAATTATCCTGGGATCACATAGGCATGATTTTAGTGAGAAGAAAGACCATGCTCAGTCCCTTTCACCGTGACACCCCCTTTGATCCTCTCTGGTATTTATCTCCAACAACACAGTTGGACTCAAGGATCTTGAAGATCTTTTCCACCCACAATGATTCTATGATTCTGTGAACAGACTCCACATCCCTTTCAACTTCTCTCCAGTCTCCAGGTTTCCCACTACAGTCTTCAACACTTCCATGGTCATCTCCTACCCTGCTTTTTTCCCCCATGTACTTCCCTGAAATGCATCAATCCCCAACCTACTGAAATTCCCACCAAATCTGCCTGGTTTTCCTCTGCCCTACAAACCAGGAATGCACAGTGCCATAGATGCAAAATTAAGTTCTGTTATCCCTGGGTTAAAGACAAAATAATTTATCTTCAATTAAATTTAATTTTGTTCATATTACTGGAAGGGCAGGTAAATGAAAATTTAAGAGTGAAAAATAAAGGTAAAGTTAAAACATTTTCTAACGTATTATAATATCCAACATACAACACTTAAGACTTTTGAACTATATTATATTACTGTGTCTTTATTATCTAAAAAAACAAGAGCTTCAACCCACTGCAGAACAGACCTGACCTGTTCCACCATGACACATGACAACGTGTTGCCATGCAGTGGCTCAGATCTCTGCCCTATGCAGATTTTCCTGTTTGCAAGATTGGGTAAGTGAGAGGTTTTATCAGGCACCTAGTTGCGGTGCTCCAGCTACTTCAGTGCTAGTCTGGACACCCCTAACCTACAGCAGCTGCTAATAGTCCCCCTTGGGATCATCTCATAATCGTAGATTACCAGACTCCGCAGAGCATTCCTTTTTATTTTTTATTTATTTTTTATTTTTTTTTTTGTGCTGGGGTAATTCTTGTTTGGAGTAGAGGGGAGGATTCTTAAAAACCAAATACACCAACCTCAGCTGAGAACTACCTGCATAGTACAGCCAACTAGTAAGCTGGTTAACACTGACCCATTTCTACCACTTTTTGTGTCTTTGGGGGCAGAGAATCTAACTTTCATCATATGGAGAAACAGCCTGTTAGCTCATCGTGGTTCATAGTACACACCAGAGCATCTTCATTGCAATTTATTCAGGAGATTCGTATCTGGGTTTATGAAGCTGTGAAGTCTTATCAGATTCATGTGTCTGTGTCATCACTTCTGCTGAACTCACTTACCAGGTCCTTCTTACCTGAGAAAGCCTTTATATCAAGTCTTTCCCACACCAGAAATCTGATTGCCAGGTTCTCCGTGTTCATATACATGCAAAGAGTTTGATCTTGTGTTCTGTAAGTCTAGAATATTACTTCACATGAGAAAGCTTTAATAGTAGAGATGATCCTTCATCTCTAATGCTGTCTTTGCATTGCTCACCAAAAATAATATGAAGCTTTAACTATCACATAGGACATTCCTTTTCATTACAAACCTTTGGAGAATGCAGGAGTCCTATATGAAAGATGACAAAATACATAGTAAGATTTCAAATCCCAAGAGCAACTTTGTGAGTGGCTCTCCAAAATCACAAAACCTTCTAGAAAATCTTTTTATTACTGAGACCTGGTTTAAGTGTACGTCCACAAAGAGTCAGTCTTATGGTGCTACCCAACTGCCCGGTGAAGATTTTTCATATCTTTTGCTTGGGATCTGTCACTAGAGGGCAACGGAGCTAATCACGTCATCCCTCTTCTTCATACACTCTCATGCAACCCTCGGCTGAAGTTACCTGTGAAGATTTTACATCACCTTTTGTATTTTCTTCCCACAAAACCCATGGTCAAGTGCCAGCTTTTACAGCTGGGGTTGTGTTGGATAGTTTAAATGGGGCATCTTGAATGTTATTGGCAGGAGAACAATGAATGTTTCCAGCAATAGGGCTTCTGTGTATCCTGCTTCGTTTCATGGGTCATGGTCCACTGCAGTGCCGAAAATGATAGCAAAAACAGTTTCAGTATTAATAACTTAAATTTAGTTCCTGATTCTGAACGACTGATGTCAATGGAAGATTTACTACTGATCTAATTTTACGGAAGATTTGGTCTTAAGTACTGACTTTAACCCTCAGCTCCATATATCAAAATGTTATTTGCTGACCTTCTGAAAAGTGATTCAGGTATAACAGGTATCTCTGTGTTTTGTATTGCCATGTTCAATGCCAGCTGGAAGAAGGTTGTTAGATTCTGTTTCATGTAACTCCAACGATGCCAAATGGGCTGACCTGTCCTAACTTGCAGGTACCTGGCACAGAACTAATCTATCATTTTGAGGTGTTTGTCATTCCTAAATACAGTCATGGTCTCATTTCATCTCAACTATGATGCACCAAAGGGTGGTGCTGTTTCAGAAGGATGTAAAGCTTATGATTGCCTGTTTTCATGAGTGATTTGAGGTATTTCACTGAGAGTAAATTTTTAGAGCCTCTTGTCATTTTAGCATGCTGCCAACACTACCTTCCTCTGGCTGAGGGTCAATAGTTCTCTGATTTCTTATGATTATCATGGGACAATTTCCAAGTATGTGGCATTACCAAATGCATATATTTTCCTCTGTGCTTACTCAAATGGTGTTTCCAGATCATCTTTCAAGGAACCTATAGAAAAAATATGCATAAATTCAAGTCTGACAAATTCAGATGTGTAGCTCACATAGGTGACTCTTACCTCCTGCTTCTCTCCATGTGCATGACTTCTCTCCATGTGCAAAGCCAAGTAACTGAATACAACTAATAAAACATGTTATAAAGAACGTATTAAACATCCATGATGAGATATTTCAAAAATGGGTTGCAATGGGTTGCAGTGATATAAGACAAAGAGAATATGGCAGAGTGAAAGAGAGAAACTGCGAGGCTGTTCTCTACCTAAGAGATAAATATATGTAATATATATACACACACACACATATATATATATACTTGCCCTATCTAATATGTCACATATGATATAGAAGTTCCTCACATGAACTAAGAATACTGAGAGGTCTGAATGCAGATATCCTACCTCCATTTTTAGAGGGATGTGTTTGAAACATGGGATGCTGTACCTATTTGCATTAAAACAAAATCTGCTTTTTCTTCTTAAAGCTTTTTGCTTTATGATAATGTTTTATTTAATAGAGAGTCTTCTCTTAGGAATGTATGACTTGTTATTTTAGATTGGCTCATGCATTCACTTGCTTCAATATCTTTTCTTCGACGCTGAGGAACTTCAAAAGATGATGCAGGAAATCCTGCCACAGTTAATTAAAAAAGCCACTTTTGCAGAAGACTTCCTCAGGTCCTATCAGCCACTCTTTTCACATGCTTGGTTATATCTTACTCCTGTTTTTAAATAAATGGTGTTGCCATTCTGTTTTCCGTTGTTCAAGCCCGGCTTCAACCAGTGTCTTATCTTAGCCCCTTTCTGACCTTGAGCTGTTGACAAAAGCCAATAGAAGGTGAAAAACAACAACAAAACCACCAAAAAATCACGACCCTTTCAATAAATGAATTCAAGCCCATCAAAAACCAAGTTGTGTAAAAACGGTCGGTGGTGGTGATTTTGCTAGGTGCGGGCAGCTGAATGTTTGCAAAGTTTTCCACACAGAGGGACTCTTTTTAACCAAGACCAAAGGGGCTTTAAGAAAAAAAAAAAGGAAGAAAGAAAAGGAGAAAAAAAGAAAAGAAGAAGACGGTTTTTTTTCAAACGACGTTTCTCTGGGCACCGAGAGGAGCGGCAGGAGCCGCAGGTGAGGGGCGCGGGGGAGGGGCGGCGGCGGCG
>NW_010578861.1:787958-828439 GCF_000705375.1 Tinamus guttatus | reverse complement strand
GGCAAATCAGGACTTCTTTGTAGAACACTTTCAGGAAATTCAGTGTTAAAAACATTTAAAACTAGTTAGTACAAATTTTTGTGTTGTATTTGCACTTGTGAAGCATTTGCAGTTGCTGTTGCATTTGCACCAATACTAGAATATAAATTTTATAATGCACCACAATAATTTTGTAATGCATCATGATATGCGTAAACATTATTTACATGTTTTGAGAGTGAAAAGCAGGCCTTAAATGGGTTGTATTTTAAGTCCTGCACTTCTCCATATTTGCTTATCATAATTCATATGTCTATAAGAGGATTTGTATTCTTTTAGCCTGAGGTAAACATGTTCAACAGCCTGGCTTTAGCTGGCGTGCATCCTTAGCTAAAATTAAGACAAAAAATCTTGCAAACATTTAGATATCACCAAGTTATAATAAATTCCCAAAACAGATGTGTAGTTGCTCTCTTCCAAGCAAGCCTTCATTTTATTTTTTTAATGCCATTGTTAGCTCTGTTGTAAGTAGGTGTTTGTCTTTTGAGGACAGCAGAATAAAGGGATTTTCCAAATTCTTCTGAAAATCTAAGCACTGCAGTCTTATTCAAACCTCCTAAATAATTCATGGAGAGCACAGCCAACAATATGAAATTTTCATGTATGGGTATCAAACAGGCAACCTTGCATAAACTCAAAAGACATGAAAAAATAAGGTTAGTCTTAAAAATAGAGGCCAGGATTTTTGGCACAGAGTAATAAAATGTAATCTCAGTACTGTTTAATCAGTTTTTATGAACAATTTTGTGCTGATGTATGTCATAGAATCATAACAAAATTTGAAATCAAAACTTAACAGGAGATGGGTGGTTGCTAAATAAGGCCACAGAATTATTCCTGGATGGATCAAGTATTTGTTATGTACAAGGTGTTACCATTTCCAGCAGATTAGTCTTGATTAGGATATTTATTTTATGCCTACATGAAATGCACTATCAGCATCATAGGGAGCCTGTTGTTCCCCCATGGACATCCCTGAGTGTCAGTTAATGTCCTCTTGGAGATGGGGAAACCAGATTTGGGTTGAAACTTGGAGAGGCTTTAGGACAGGAAAATATTTTTAAAATGAAGCAGGAGTTTAAAAAATCCAGTTTTTTTAAACTTTAAGCTTCATTTATGCCACTCAGGGCTCCATGAGTTATTACACAGAGTTACAAACATTTGCTGATACCCTTTGGAGCTTCTCTGTACTACATGAGCAGTTGCTAAGTAGCTAAGCATCAATGACATATTTGTCAAAGTGCAAGAAGGGAGATAAACACAGTGCTTGTCTCCGTGTCCTCCAGTGAGCTCTGCACAAGTAGCAAGATGCTGAGCTCCTCCTTGATCTGCTAACTCCCACTGATGTCATTAATAGTGGACATCTAAATAGAAGCCGGATAACTAACTTTCTCTATGTGTTTCTTAGGGTGGGATTCATTTCACTCAAAGCATCTTCAGTGTTGTTCTGCTGCTGAGCTTTGTGGTCTTGGCTCCCTTTAAAGTCAGTGGAGAGAAACGGGCATTTCTGGAGTGTGATTCATCTGGCTTGTTTTAGACATCCACATTAGGCTGAGATTTACAGACTAAAAAGGGGTGACATAAATAGATATGATGTTCTCAGGAGCTTTATATAGTAGTAGCACATATTCACTAGGCCACCGATTGAAACCTTGTCTTCCTCCTTAGAAGACATCTGCTCCGACCATGGGAATAGAGAACAAATCTCTCTTTGTGCTGCTAACGTTCATTTTTTCCATGTGAAGTGGAATGCTTCCAGCTGAGGGACACTGGCTAGGCCACACAAATGCAAGGGTTTAAGACACTTTAAGATATTCGCTTGGGAAATTTCGGTTCAAATCCTCTTACCTAGATGAGAGCTTTAATTGCTCCTCTGTTGCTTAAAAAGAGGGCTGCTGTGTCCAGTCTTGTCCCTCCTCTTCAGGGCCTCCCAAAAGGGGCTGTGCCAGGGGGTTTACTGGTGCCAGCTGGAACTAAGCACCTCACTGCTCCATGTGGCCAGATCCCCAGTGGCAGGGATATGGAGTTATTGGAAGCTGATACTTACGTTCTCATTGTGATAAAAATTTAAGTTGGGGGTTTTGATGCATGAGAACTTATGCTCTTGGGTCCAGTTTGGGGTTTTTGTACCTGTTTTAGGTGCTTGAGTCTGTTTGCAGGTTTAGCCCTGGGATTCTTATTGACCAGCAAGATGTTGGTTTGAAAGCACCTGAGTCCTCTTAGCAGTCCTTAGTAGCTTAAGAATATAAGAACACACTTATGTTGTTGTTGATCTCATTATTACAGCCTTGTTAACAACTTCAAAAGATATTATAACGAGTAATGTCTCTGCAAATAGTTTTTTTACAAGACTGATAGGCTGCTCTTGTCATCATTGACGAATAATGTTTCTATATATCAAGGTACTGAAATCTTGCCATGCATCTGCAGTCTATTTTCAGTATTCTGTTGCTCATTCCCAGTTTTGGAAAGGAGTTGAAAACAGACAAAAGAGATATGATGGACCATGAGGCAGAACCACTGAAGCTGGTAATGTAAAGCTGAGCAGCATCAGGACTAACTTTTAGCTATTTAGAACAAGGGTGAAAAATTCTTGTGCATAATGATTAATTGATGGTTGGTATTATTGATAGTTGGAATTACTGATGAAATCAACACAAGTTAGAAATGGTGCCGTGCCATATGTCATCAGTCCAACCATAGGAAAAGTTACTGGGGTTCTGCTGTGATAAGTTACTTCTGGAGTTCTGTAGGCTTTGAAAACCACTACCTACAAAGAGAACATCTTCAGTTGCAAGCCTGTTGTATGTTTAGTCTATGCTTAGGTATTTAACCATGCTGAAATGTCTTTTTTGTTGTTTTCTCCCACCTACCTGGAGAAAATAAAAATCAGTACGAGTAAAAATCCTTTTTTTTTTTTTTTTTTTTCCTGTTTATTCTGGATGTGGTGCAGACCTGTGGTTCACCCTATTCTTAAGTATTTTCTGGTGTTTGCATTTGAAATTACTGCATAATTATGAGTTCCTGGATTTTGGTTTCTTCTGAAATCAAATGCATTTACCAGCATATTATTTTGAATGCCCACCTGTAGAACCCTACTGCAGTGTTTTTCAGCTGCTTGTACTCTTATACCTAAGTAGCATGCCATGCTTTAAATAAAGGATCAGAGCTTGTTCCCTCCTTCCTAGAGTAGGCTGGTATTTTAAGGATTTGACTCAGTATTAGCTGAGTTTACACTCAGACTTGCGGTCGGGTGTTGTCTGATGGTAGCACCATTGCCTAAAGGATGAGACCAGCTTGGGAAGAGATCTTCCCTGGCTTAGTTGGTCTTTGCACAAACCCTTCCTGGCTTTCCAGGTGTGCAGATAAGGAGGACAGGACACGGAGTACAGACATCCCCTTGGGGGACCCTACAGCACGGTGACCATTCTCCAGCCGTGGTGGTGTGGTGTCAGTGAGAGAGCTGCTGTTTAGGCCTGGTACTAGAAGGTCTGCTCGCTTCAGCGTGCTTGTGTAATCCACTGGTTGCATCATGTACCCAGGGCCTGCTGGAGTGTTGTGGTCCAGTTTAACCAAACTCGGCAGTTGCTAATGAGGCAGCAGAAAACCATATTTGCAGGATGGAGTGCTTCAGTTTTTAGTCTCCCAGGTGGATTCTGACATTTGTTCATGTTCAATTGCCCTTTTTGGTCTTTTGAGCTATACAAGGGAGGCAGTGTTTATATGTAAGCCTGTGAGCCAGGCTGATCCCAAATACGCTGTCTTAGGATTGCATTCTAGTGCTAAAGGTTCTAGACAACATAAAGCTCAGTTTGGCTCCAAACATGGGACAATGTGGACAGCCTTGTCCATGTTTGATTTCAGTCTCCATTTCTATTTGTAGCTGCCTGTGAAAGTGTGTCCCTGGAAAGGAGCAAAAGTTTCTGAACAGTGTCATTGCACATCTGAGTTCTAGTACTTAGAGACAGATATATTTTTTTGAAGAGTCAAACAAAAATTGTTTCAGTATAAGCAATTTGTTACGTAAGAGGACAGTTTCCCACTGTGGCCCAGGTGTATAGTGATGCAATATTACAGTATTATGAGGAACTTGCCTGGACCTTCAAGGAATCTAAAAGCTGCCTGCCCTTGCTTTAATTCAGAAAAGTCCCATGTTTGTAAATCTGCTGTCTTCAGTGATCCTATTTCTCATGCCAAACTTATTTTCTGATTTCTTCCTAGTATACAAAGGTACAAGTGTAACAGTGTCAGTTTTGCACTGATGCTACATGCCTTGCATATGCAGTGTACAGGACTTGGAATCTTGTGTTAATTCTTTCTCCAACCTTGTTAAAGCTCCACTCATGGTGTTTCTAGTGTCTTATCTGTATCTCTACATCTTGTCCTTTTCCTTGCCTTCAAGTTTCAGTGACTGTCATCAAGAGCAGCTGCAAATCCAGAAGAAGCTTGGTACATATCACACATCTTGGTGACGTTCAGCTGGTGCTAAAGATCAGCTCAGTTCAGAAAGACCTGATAGTGCTGCAGATCTCCACGGATGATCCTCTTCTGCCTTGCAGCTTTTCTGCCTTTGCAATTTAGCTGCCGTTAAGACTGTATTTTGAGTATCAGTCAAAATGCAGCTTCATTTTAGAAGATTAAAACTGTCTTTAAAGAGAATGTAAATTACTTATAAATTTACTTATAAATTTCCATAAAACTATATAAAACACAGTGAAAATGAAATTCCTTAGCACATTGAGACTTTCTTAGAAAAGCATGACAGTAACTAGAGTTCAAAACCTAGTTTGTTTCTCCTCTATGCTGCTACCTCCACATATGACTTCAGTCAGCATTTTTGCCACCCTGCTTCCTTCTGACCTGCTTCCGCCTTGAGGTATGACAGCTCCCAGCATTGCTGGAGGCTTCGCTGTTCCTTGTCCCAAAGGAGGCACCAAATGCAGGTCTCGCACAGAAGACTGTCATGGGAAGCGCGAGGCATCTCCGGAGAGGAGCTGCCACATCTCGTCACTTCTCAATGAAGTAGTAGCCTGCAGCTCCCTGGGACGCAGCGTTGGCAGGATCAGGCCAGCGCCTGTGCTCATGTAGCTGCTCTTCATGATGTGCTCAGGAGTACAGCATTAAAGGCTGGGTGTTAAGTCTTGTTTTGCTGAAAATTTGACTGGAGGCATCGTGAATCTCAGAAACGTACTCTGGGTGCCTGGAGAAGTGGCAGGGTCACACTTTTGACACCATCCTACTCCATCCTAGCCTGCTTTTAAAAACCAATCTGAAGTTATCCACTTAACCCATGAATTCATATCCACATGACTGATGGATGAGAAAGTTTTATATCCATCAAGCAAGCACTGCTCACTTGATTCAGAAGATGGAGTGAAAGGTAGCATAGGAGTGGCTACTCCTGGTGTAGATAAGCATGAGAAGGTGAGCAGAGGATGGGTGAGATCTGGAAGCTGTGCTCTGGGGTGGCTGTGGAGGGTGCGCTCCAGTGCAGACAGTGCTGGTGTCCACATCTTGCCCAGCTTCATGCCTTTTCCTTTAGCCAGCCTTGCTTTCTAACTGTAGCACATCTTCTTGCCTCCCTTTCCTCTCTCTTCTGATTTCTTCTCTTCCCATGTTGGGTATCTTGTTTGGGCACATGCTACCTCCCCCGGTTCATGTCTTGTCTCTCCCACCATCCCTGGAGACTTCTCCAGTTCTCCCAGGCTACTCCCTGGCCTTCACTCAGCTCCCCTGCCCACTTGCTGCTACCTCCTCCCTTCACTTCCTAGGTCCTTTTCTCCACCGTGTCTCCCTTGCTGCCTTTCCTGCGCTGATTTCAGAGTCACCATGTTCTCCATCCCAGCTCATGGACTCTCCTACCCATCAACCTGTTTTTGACTCCTGCGTTCAAGTTAATGGGGATGATGTCTGATCACACTTGGGGCAGCAGCTTCATTTTTGTGATGTTTTACAAAGTTTTAGAGCTTTCTTTTGAAGTAAGATTATGCTGAATTGATATTTTCTCATTGGAAGACTGAGATTTTGATTTGGATCCTTTTCTTCTCCCATTTCTTAACAATCACCGGGCATAACTTTCTGAAGTAAGATTATGCTGAATTGATATTTTTCTCATCAGAAGACTGAGATTTTGATTTGAATCCTTTTCTTCTCCCGTTTCTTAACAATCAGCAGGCATAACTTTCCAGTTTAAATCACTGAGAAACTTCCCACACTAAATCATCATTGGAACTGATATCTCCATGAAGCACTTCTGCTTTAAAAAAGCAGTATATTCAGATTAAAATATATTTCACAGATTTTTTTTTTAACAATCTCTGATAGTCAGCACTAAAATCAGAGAGAAATCTGGATATGTTAAATGAGGACAGAACCTCCAGAAATATTTAGCTGCTAAAAATGAAAAGGCATCTATTGAGCATGTGTGAACCCTGTGTGTATATAATTGTCCAAATGTGGAGGAGAGCTCTCATACCAGGGCATACCCTGTGGAAATTTCGGTTCAAAGTTCAGTGCTGCCTCAAAGTGAAAGAGCTGCTGAAAGCAAAGGACACTGGAATTTTTCAGCCAGACAAGACAATGTTTTCCTCTAGCCTCATATCAGAAACGAATGAACTATTTTGACTGAAATTCCTTCTCCCTCCACGAATTAAACCAGTGTGAGGCAGACGTTACCATGAAAAATAAAGAAAAGCCCAAGAGGTTTAAAAATTGGCAAACATCTTGGGAGCTCAAAATAGAGCCTTATAATGGGAAATGTTGGGTAGCTTCTAAAATAGCAATTTTCAGCCTTGCCTGCAGCGTGTGCGGGGTGTTGCTGTGCAGTCAGACCCAGGGTGTGTTGTTCCTAGCACAACCCTCTTGAGAGTCTCAGGAAGATGGTCTCGGTGTATCAGGATTTCAAGGCAGTCCAGGGCTGTCTCAGCACGTCTGTGCTGTGGGCTCCTGCCTCCAGCTGGGAACAGACACATGGACTGAGCCGGTGTAACGGCACAAGCAACAGGATCTCAGAGGAGTCTTCTTGCCGACTGTGGGATGGGAATTCAAGAGCCCTTCCTAGCAAGCTCTAGTCCCAACATGAAATTATAGTCCTTTGCTGGCCTCCGTGCTAGTTTTCCTGTGCTTGGTCATTGACGTGTGACACAGTGGGTACTTTCTTTCATGTGAATTTGATGTATTTCACCATTGGCTAGAGAAAAAAAAATAATGGCTGAGAATGTCATGGTTAATTTTTTTCCTCTTGAAGAACTATGAAATTATTCTGAAATGTATGACATGTGTATAATAACAGTGTAGTGCTCTGTTTCTAAAAAATGTGCTAGAGGCATTGTGCAATTTCCCAGAGGCTTAATGAGGGAGCCATACTGTGCTGGAAATTTTTCAACAATAAAAATTGACCTATTACATGCTCATGTAAAATGGGGATTGACAATCATACAAATATGTCCAAAATCAAATACAGGCATTGTAAAATATCACTTCTTTCCCAGAGAGAGACTGGTCACCTGTTCCCAGTAGGGTTTTGCATTATATGCTATTCAATAACGAATAAGATGCTTCCCCACAGGGACACAAAATGGCAGCAGAGTACTGGCCCGGTGCCCTTCTATCAGTGCTTTTCACTGACTGCTTTTCCCGAGTCTTCAGAAATAACGCATAGGCATATTTTTCAACATATGTTTTGCCTTTTGTCAGTTTAGAAGCACAAAGGGAATAAAAGGTTCTGCATTATTCACTACTTCATCACATGCAGGAAGACTTCATTGTTTGCGTCTTTGTTTTTTTCTTTTTTTTCCCTCTGTAATGCTTATTTTCCTTTCTAAAAATGCAATCGCTTTTGCTGTTCTTTTAACATATCAGAAGTGGCCACTTCTTAAAAACAGAGTATATGGCTCTGAATCTACTCTCTGCCTTAGGGGGAAGTGTCTGTTGTAAAACATTGAAATTTGGAGTTTTGGAAGCAGAGAAGCTGGGTTTGGGAAGTATTTTATCTGCTCTTGAATAATCAAAGAAAGATAATTAAATTATCCTTTAACTGTATGTATTTTAATATAGTGAATATTGCTCATGCGTTGAGAAGAAAATAAGCCACTCAATGTTTTGCGTGTTCTTTGTATATCTAATGGTAACCTTGAAGCAGTATGTATCCCAGATTAACCACTGAATGACTGAGGATAAAAAAGGAAATGTTTCACTGCTGTGTGTGTAATTGCTAGGATCCAGCAGCCCTCTGCTTCAGCATCCTGCTCCATCGCTGGCTCGTGATGCATGAGCAGTATGGGGGAGAGGAGGGTGGTGTAAAGCGAGGCAGCAATCAGTGATCCTTGTGTGTTAAGAGAGGAGAAAAGGATAAAACATGAAAGCAGAACTAGCCTGGCAAATAAGGCACTGATGGACTTTCAGTGCATGAGGCTAGAAGTCATGAAGCTCTTCACCCCAGGGATCTCGTCGTATGGGTCCCTGTGCTTCAACACAGCTTACCCTTGTTTAAATACATATGGATAAAGACGTACAATAAAACAATGTAGAAAAGGATAATAGATGGAAAAATATAATAGGGAGAAGGAGAAGAAAATTTATCTCATTGTAAAGTTTTCTAGTTCTGATTTTCAAATCAGAGGTTGGAGAGAATATAAAAAACATAAATATGGACAAGAGATTATTAAGAAACAGAGCATTTTGCCGTGGGATCAGAGAAGTGAAGCTGGGCATAGTAGATGTTGCATTTATGTAATAGGAAAAACCCTATTGCTTGATAATTCAGGTCTGAGATGGAACCACCAAACCTGATTATATGCATGCAGTGATAATATCTGAAAGTTGCAAAATAAAAATGTGAGAAATAGTGTTTACAAAAAAAGTTGCAAGCATTATCAGTTTAACAAAGAATACCTCTATTCTGATGTTACTCATAAGTATTATTTGGATATTAGCTTTACTGATATTGTTTAAGAATCTATTAAAAATATATTCATGAATTATTTCAATGCACATAATCTGAAATGACTTAGATTCCCATACAACTAAAATGTTTAATACTATAGTACATATAACAAGTATAACTGAACACTCTATTTAAATTGAGAAAGAGCAATATCATAATCCTGATTATTTCATTGCATGTACTATATTCTAATGTCCTAAAAATTTCTTATTAGCCATATATCCAGTGCTGCTTTTTACAACTTCACTGTGCATCTGTTTTGGAGTATAATGCAGTTTTGTCCTGCTAGCAAGGAATCCTCCCAAGTAGAGATGGACACAACTGCCCTTTGGATGTTCATTTTAGATCCTGTTGTAATGCTCAATTTGTTTCTGGTTTCTGCTGCAGATTATTACTAGTACATGACTTATGATTCATTTAGGAACAGAGGCTGGCTCAGACACCAATAAAAGCCAGTCATTTACCTCTAAAACAGTCAATTTTCTTTAAGTAAACCTCAAGGAAGTTGTAAAAGTGCATACTGAGCACCATGGCGCACACAGCTTGAACACTGAGCAAGATGTTGGGGAAAATTACATGGGAAAGCTAAGTTAAAGTTTCTAAAGTGTCCTAAGTATGGGGTGCAATCAGGCAAATTTACTGTATGGAACACATAGATGGGACTTAATTTAAATGTAAGAGTATTTACAGAATTGTACAGGAATTTAAATACTCCTTATGAATAATTACATATATTTTATTTCTCTCATTTCAGTGACTATATCAACGAGTACCTTCTTTGATGGCTTACTGGTAACTGGACTCTACACATCTACCAGTGTTCAGGCTTCCCAAAGTGTTGGTGGTTCCAGTGCTTTTGGCTTTGGTAAGTCCAACATAATTTATATTTGATCCTGCTCAGAATTCTGCAACCAACATAATAAATATCTGGGGGTACAGAGCATGTTAATAGGAACACAGTTACTGAAACAGGTTAATTTAGACCCATTAATCAACAACACATGAAAGTTGGTGGGAGTCAGTGAGATAGGGCAGTAATGATTTTTGGAAAGTTTTTATTTTTTCCCCCATATTCTCCTTCTTTGGTCACCCCTCGTACTGATGTATAGTACTATATGAAGTTAGAGAGAACGAAGAGGAACTAAGTAAAATAGCCATTTCTAATCAGTACAATATTCAGTATAAAATGAAGCATTAACTTCAAAGCATCTAACTGTTATTAGGTTGATTCCTTTGAGTTCAGTTTAAACCTCCTTGCCCAACCCACTCAGCAGTATTTTTTTAATTACAACCAAAATGATGGCTAATGTGTTGGCCAATTATTTTCCGCATAGGGAAAATCAGAATTTTAATAAAAAGGTTGGGATTTTTTTTGCAAATTTAGTGTGTCCTACTGTTACAGTCAGTGATAGAAACTCAGCCAGTTGTACTAAGAACAATCAGGTTGAGAAAATGTCTCCTAAAGTTGTGTAATTTACCTTTAACACATTAGATGTAGATGTTTTGCACTTTATTATCTGTAATATTTTTTATGTTGCTACAATAAGAAATCTAAAAAAAAAAGAGTGAATTATCACCACAGAGATATCATCTATACTGAAGGAAGAAGTGCTTTACTGATAAGTTTGCATGTTCTCATCTTCTACTTACAAATTTTTACCTAGCAGCTCTCAAAATTTGATCAAGATTTCTATTTGTGTATCTGTTTGTTCATGTAACTGCTGCCTTCAGTTCACCCACTTAACTGGCTGATATCTTACTAATATCAGCTACTTTGGAGGAATTTCAAGTGGCCTTTAGCAAACTCTCCAGGATAAATTTACAGAAATGAGTACAAAGTTGTGTCTCTGATACCCACTGTGGTGCATTTGCAGTAGCATGTTTAATAATTAATTAATAACTTATATATTTAATTCAGTTAAATATGTATTTTGCAGAAGGACTCCTGCTGTTTCCCATTCCCCACAGTGCTCATTACAAGATAAGCAGGATCTGATGCAGTAAAAGAGAAGGAGAGCACTTATCTCTGAATTTTTTAGGATGATCAGCTTACTAACTATGATCTTGCAATAAAATAGTTGCTGGTGTCTTGTCATTAGGGTAATCTTGATCCATTACTGAAAACTCACCAAGCATGTTATACATCATGTTTAATCATATCTAAATAGTTTAAGAAAAAAGATTTAAGTAAAATATGTAAGAACCTAAGAACCTATTTAGAATCTATCTAAGAACATAAATGCTTTGTGCATTCGCAAAAATATGTTTTGTTTTGCTTTTTTTTCATAAATTTCTTTCTTTGTCATGGAAAGGAACTGTTATAGAGGGTATCTCAGTGTGGCAGATACTGAAAGGAAAAAAAAAATATGGCTTCTTTTAATTTGGTAACTTTTTGTGTTATTTTAACCATTCAGTTGTTGGTAAGATGATCGACAACCAGACTGGTTAAATGTGCAGTATATGAACCAAAAGAAAATCCAAGGCTACACGTTAGAAAAGTATTAAAGCTGAAGATATGCAAAAACAGTCACACATAATTAGAATTACTTCATTTAGCTTGGCAATATGAATTCTGAAACATAATGCCCAAGGGAGGTTTCCTGTTCAGTTATGGATATTCCTTTATCCATTTTAGGAAAAATCTGTTTCCATCCATGACCCTTCTTCTGATCTTCATGCAGGCAAAGTGTAGAGTCAGTTGTCTTAGATTTGTTGGTTAGGCAACATTTCAGGTAAAAATCTCATTTTGCTAACTCCTAAACTATATATATACTGAAGAAAGCTAAGAATGAATCTTAAGAGCTGATGGTCTAGTGCTCTGCCCTTGCAGTCACAGTAAAAAGTAAATACTGAAGAAAAAATGGCAACAGCTTGTGGGTTTAAGGTTATGTGAATGTTCAATCCATGATGTATTGAGGGCTCCCAAGACTAGAATTTAGTAAACTTGATCTTTCTGCCCTGTGCAGTTAGAGATGAGAAACCTGACCTCTTCCAAAAAGCACTTAGCGTGTGGATGATCCACTCTTAGAGCAATTTGATAGCTTTAAAAATTAACAATGTTTAAAAATGCACAGCCTCCTGGAGAAAAAAGAGTAGTCTCCACAATACTCCACAGGCCATTTAATATAATAGTATTAAATTAGGTGGGAATGTCACTGCTTCGTTTTCTGAAGAAACACAAAAGCTTGCTCAGGTGAGCCTGGATCCATTAGTCTTATCATTGATTCTGATTACCAAGGAAGCAGCTGCCTCTTTCCAGCAAGCAAACATGATGTTCAGCTTGGGTTTA
This sequence comes from Tinamus guttatus, assembly GCF_000705375.1. Next base: position 816,167 of record NW_010578861.1, on the reverse strand, counting down.
GCTCACTGTAAATTGACTTATTTAAAATATTGAGGACTATGTAAAGTTTGGAGACCTCCACTTGACTTATGCAGCTTATTGCAGAGTAGATGGGGGGCCAAAATTGGTGCTATAAACGTATGGAGATAGCACTGAAATTGGGGTGATAGGAACAGCTTACAGAACAGGGAGGAATGTTTTTTTCTCCCTTGCCATGGAAATTACCATCAAAATGCTCTTGTCTGTGTTACACAGGAGGTCACGCTAGATTATCATAATCTTCCAGTCTGCCCTGACTCTATGAAGTCTTCCTGACATACATAAATCTGCCTTTTGTGTTGTAAGTTACTATATTGTGACTACAATTATCTTTTAATTACCTAATTTAGGAAGCCACTTGATGAAGGCAAATCATCGTCAGCTCTCTTCATTGGTTCACCATGTCAAGATTTCTGAAGAAAACAGATAAAATACTTTAGTGCTCACAAATTTAATTTTTAGGGTTGCGAGTTTTGGGGGCTTTCTTGGTATATGTTGTGTAGGCAAACAAATAAAGTGCTTGTGGTTTCCTCTGTGGGATTATACTAACGTGAAACTTGCTGCAATATTTATTTAGGAAGCCTTTTAACTCCTAATGGCATTAGGGAGTAAGCTTTGTTAGGTAAAACTTAATAGTGGTCTTAAGTATTGGTAGTGGTCTTAACTGTTAATTCTTTGTCCCAGGCAGAACCTGTTTGGTTTCAGAAAGCAGTAGAACTACCTTTGTAAAGCTAAAATTAGAATTGGAATAACACCTAAGTGTGTATTTGAAACCTCACTAGCCAAGCTGTGAGCATGAGCTCTGAGTCACTGAAATGAACCTTAAACCTAGCTTTGAACCATAGCGTTTCTTTTTTTAGCAAGATCCCTTGGCACGGTGGAGAAGCGAGGTTGCATCTTCCTGTCACTGTTCCTACTCTTGCATTCCCGGCAGTCTGTCTTGAGGTTACACCTCCCTTGAGCTCTGCCCTCTCATTGCCACTCTTCATCTGCCCCCTTTTCACCTCTGCGGCAGCATCTGCCCAGCTCCATTCTGGAGCCAAGTTTGTGTCCTGTGGACACACAGGGCTTTCAATGCTTGTAGTCCTCTCAGTTATTTTAGGATAATATTTGCATATACATGAACTTTTAACCTAAAATTAAAAGATCCTTTTAAAAGTACATGGGCCCTATTGCTTGCACCATAGAAATAGGATTCAGAGCTCTCTCACCATAGGAACTGTAACTCCAGGCCTAATTCAGTAAGAGCAAATCTTTTGGTTTATTTTCCATACAGGCTTGTACAACTTGCAGTTTATTGTCTTTTAAAGCAGATGTCACCTTTCTGCAGCAAGGTCATAAACTGGTGAATTTTAGGTTTTGTTTAATTTTGAAGGCTACGTTAAAGGAACCATTGAGAGTTTTCTGGAAACATCTTCCGAACAGGGAAGTGACATCTGCTAAAAAACAGTAATATAGAATATATTACCATTGGAAAGATTGGCTTTTAGGAGATTATCTTGCAGCCTTTTCCCTTGCAGTTCATTGCTTTCATACTCTGAAGGTCCTCATAGCTAGGTAACACTTTGAGTGTCAGTCTTAAATTAGAATAGTTACAAATATCCCTTAGAATACGTTAAGCAATAAACTTGCATGGGAGGAACAACCATCAGAATTAATTTCTCAGCATTACATACCATATATTCTTTTTCTTTTAAATGATTACAGCAATCTTCACTTAATCCCACACTTGGTATTAGGATTATGCACATGTTTGCAGGCTGAAATGGAGAAACCCTCCATGTTAAGGTTATAGATGGGGATCTGTTGGAGCCAGGAGCCTCCAGAGATGCTCTGACACCTGTTTCTGGGGCAATGTTTTGCTGTTGGACATTGGCAGTTAAGGGAAAACATCTCCTGCTAAAAGTGTAAGGAGGCGGGGAAAAGCCAACTGGTGGATGCTGCTTTGCAGGCAAAGCCTATGAAGTTGTTCCCTGATGTTTGGGCTTTGTCCCTCCATACTGGTTCACAGCTTCAAAAATTAAGGAATAATCTCCCAGTGCCAGCTCTTAGGAAAAAAATATTTTCTGCTGTCCCTATGACTGCTCTTGAAATGCAGTTTTGTTACAGACTGAGATTGCTGCCGAGCCTGGGTTGCTCTGTGACAAGCCAAATGGGCTGCAGGACCCTCCCTTCACACCGGAGATATTTGCCAGAAACCAAACAGATGGCGAACTAGGAAGAAATGACCCTCGGCATCCTCATTAGAACAGTTGGGAAGTTTTAATAGGCCCCCATTTGCCTTGTGCTGTATCTAATACCCTTTGAACTGCCACTTTTTTTGTTGTTCTCTACAAGTCAGCTACTGCCATGTATATTTTAGTGGGGATTATCAAATACAATTTGCCCAGAAGATGTACCGGCCCTCCGCTGTTAATTAGCAAAGTTTAAATAATCACTGAGTTCTGGAATAATTGGAAAGAAACCCTGCTTTTCCTGCCAATGTATAATTACTAATTAACAGGAAGATAAAATATCTGTATAGCAGTCATATCTTGGAGAATTTGTTAACAGTCAATTAGATGGGGAATTGGTGCCAAATTGATATTGGTCAAGAAAGTTTATACATGAGTTTAGTTCTGAGATACACCGCTCCCTCTAAGCAATCTGTAACAGAATTGCAATGACCATAAAACTTCCAAAGTTTGTTTGTCATGGCATTTAATTCCATTTAAGTGTACTTATAGCCAGAAGCTGACCATAAAGTGCTTGATTGTCATGTATGGAGTGCATTGTAGAAAGTGTTTCAATTTTACTAGTGCAACAGGTTTTTGTTGTCATGGTATGGGTGGCAACTGCCTGAGCTTTCCCGCTGAGGAAAGGAGAACTGTGGTCCCTAGTGTGAAGGTCCAGGGCAGAGAACGGTACCTGGGGGTGGAGGAACCAGCTTGCTAGAGCGAGCCTATGCAGAAAATACTTGTATTGGCCTAGCAGTCTACTTTGGCCTGGTCCCACCTCAAAGACCTTCACCCCTTTCTGCAGATCACCATAGGGAAGAGCAGGGCAGGGCAGACTGCTCAGCTGCAGGAGAAGCCAGCGATGGGCTGGGGCAGGGGTGGCATGGGACAGTCCTGCCACCTCCCATGTCCTCTTCCCCATGGTGCCCACCATGGCAGCAGTCATGCAGCCCTGGACGGGGCATCCACGTCCGTGTTTGCCGGCTGTGCCCAGAAGCCCCCAGCAAAGGTTTTATTTTTATTATGTTTTTCTAAAGCATGAAACCTGTTAGCAGCACTGTGGTCAAGGATGAGAGAGAGGTTCAGCCTCCAAAAGAGCGTGGCGTGCGTGGGTTAGCGAGCACAGGAGAGAGGTGCTTCACATATGCAGTGCTTGGTGGTCTCTGCAGGTAGAGTATTTTACGGTGTGACAGTGCTAGTAAAGGGGCCCCCAGAGTTTTTAAACAAGAAAATGCCTTTAGAGGCAGTTTTATATAGCTAAAAACAGAGTGCTAATTGATGTGTGGGGGCCAACTCTGGTCCAATTTAGTAAGTGCATTTATTCAGTAGCGATGCTGTTCTAGTTCTTATATACATCTGTTTTGCTCCATTGGGAGGACCAGAAAATGGTGTGGTGAAAACTTAGAGCGTTGCTGAATTTTAATGTGATTCTTTTTACTGCATTTTAATTTATAATAAAATGCATATAGTAAAAAAAATGATGTAGAGTCTGTGAAGGGACCACATCAGGTTTTTTTTGGCTATTTCATATTGCTGAGAACATTTTGGTCTTAATAAGGTATGGAATTCATTAAAAATATATTAAAAGATTAAAATATTCATTGTGACAGCTTGATGATTTTTATAAATACTACCAGAAATAGTAAGTAATTCTCTTCTGTGTGCAACATTGTAGATTATTTTAATAGTCTAAAACAACAGATCATATATAAAAAATACACATCTCTGTTTTATATATATGTGTGTATGTGTTTGTTTTGTATAAATGTGTATAAAATGCATGCAAAAATGCATGCATTTTTGTTCCTGGCAAACTAAATCATTCATGCTCCTTTTTTCATGCTAGTTTCAGGTACCATGTTTCATTGCTGTGCTCCTGCACTCTGATGCTGTAAGTCAGCACATCCCAAATTTCTATTTTTGTAAAAAATGGTTTCAGTGAGCGGTTTTGGCATTATCTCCATTTTTCCAGCACTAAATTAAAGGCAGCGATTAAGGCTGAAATTATGCTGTGAGTTTGGTATCCACTTTAGGCTGATGACAATCAGAATTTCGGAGATGCTCTGCACTGCATAGTGATTTGTATGTTGAAAGCTCCTGTTAATTATAGTGTCGATTGAAAGAGCTCAGCACTTCCACATATCAGCCCCTTCATGTCAAGCTTATGGTTAAAATCAGGAAAAAGGGCAAAAAAAGGGAAAAAAAAACTGCTAGAGGAAAAGAAAATGGGGGCAGCCAGACTTGGAGCTGGTTTGGCCATTTTTTTGCATGGAAGATGACAGTTAAAATACAGAGCCCAAGGAGGCCTTGTACTGCTTACTCTTCTATTTCAAATGTTGCTTCAAAATCAATCTTTGCTGTGTTTGTAGGTGAATTACTCCTGTTTGGCATTGTCTAATGAAATGTCAGTGTATGACTCAATTCTTTTATTATTATTTTATTTTCTCACAGTAACATTTGTCTTATTTTTTGCCAATTAGAGTGAGAGCTCTACAGAGAGGGCTTTGTTCTGTGCTATTCTATACAGACACACGGGCACAATAAAACTCGATCTTTAACCGTGTTGTAACTTGGATAATAGTGCACAGAAGTCAAGGAAAAACACATTAAGCCTCCATTGATTGCAGCAACAATAACAAAATACATTCCCCTCCAAAAGGCATTGTCGTTGTTTCTGGAGAGCCTCACTCAGGAGGATTGACAGGCTGAATTCACATGGCAATTCTTAGCAGCAGAGAAATGTCTTGATAAAGTGGGGTAAAAGGCTCTCACCTAGAAATGTAGGTCTGTCTTAAAACTGCATTGTGTATGCGTATGCTTCAAGAACATACATACATATATATATATAAAAATATTTCCATAGCTGCTAATGCACTGCCTATGCCTAAGTCCATGGTGTTGGACTGTCCCATGTAGCCACAGTCAGTAATGGCCCCCACTTCATAACTTTCCCCTTTTGTCAGGCCTCTTATTTTTCTGGCATTTTGCATTTATCAAAATGTGATCGCATATTCAAGACAAAGTTACTGATCTCTTGGACTTTGTCAATTAAGATATATTGAAGCCTCTTGCAAATTTGAAACGATTTTGGGAAAACATTATTATTGTAATTTTGAAGGCAAGTTTGCAAATTAATTTCTGGCATATAATGGCAGATAAATGTTGAGATCAGACTGCCTTCCTCCCATACCTGCCAGTTTGTTAGAGTTCGTAGTCAGCAAGAAGCATTGTGCCTCTGCATGAGCAGGTGGTCCCAGCTGCAGTTTCTGCCACACTAACAACAGGGGTTTCCTGACCAGATTGTGTGGCCAAGGCTGCAAAGTTGGAGACTGTGCGAATATGTGAAAGTTATGCGATTACTCAAAAGGATTCGTTCATACCTGAGAATCCCATCTCAAGGGTGGTGTCCTCAAGTCAAAATGTGCCTCCAGTCCACTCCAGTCCTCCTTGCTATGGAATTTCCAGGCTAAAATTATAAAGAAAAAGAGAATCAGCTGAAGTCTTTGTGCCTTGGGATAGGCCTCTTCCTTGCGTCTGCTAAGTTGTATTTTATTACTGAATAAAATCCCTTTATTTCGGCATAATGATATCAATCCAGGCATGTCCTTGCACCTTACTTTATTGGATTCTTGAAAGAGATAGAAAGAATGATGATTTATTTTTTAAATTAACTATATTTATGTTTATATTTTCATTAGTTTATATATAAGATTTTAGTTATTTTTGGTGAATTACTGACTCCTGTTTATATGGATAGTGAGTTTTGTTCATGGAAATAAAGAAAACGTTCTGTATAATTTGAACCTATAATTTCAAAATATTTAAATACATATAAATTAGAACTGGTTAAATTTATCAAATGAATCAATGTGCTATAATTCACATTTCAGTGCTTAGGAAAGCAGTACAGTTGTTAAAAGTATTTCTTAACCAGGCACAAGTCTTTACATAAACCCAAGCCTGAACTGGTTGAATGTTTGAAGGAAACAATCTTCAGAAGTCCAGGTGCTACAGGAAATGCTTTAGGAAATCTCATAGCAGGGAAGTAAAATGCTTCACTTTTGTGTTACTGAGAATGATTTTTTCAGATAACATAAAACTATATATCTGACTGTTGAAAGAACTCCTGGTGTTTTGGGAAGACATAGACTTGGTCAAAGCGCCATAGCTAAATTCTGTTTTCAATAGTTTTATTTAAATAACTTTCTGATATTTCTTCATAGCTGTTCTAATGCAGAATATCTACTAAATTGCTGCTTAAAGCTACATTTGGCTGATAATCAATACATGGTTCTTGTGTATAAAGATTTTATACAACATTTTTTAGTTCCTTAATGTATAATTCTAAACCATTAATAGTAATACTTATGGCAAACAGTGAAAAATACAGTTATATTTTTTATGACCATGCCACTTTGACAGCATTACAGGAAGTGCTGAAACATTTCACACAACAGATTATTAAACAAGTTAATATTTGACTCTTCCAAAGTCCTGAGATTTGTTATAGGTCTGCCCTGAATAAAGAACTGAAACAAATGTGTTGTGACATTACAGTCGTACTCCAGCCATACGGCATTACGGTTACCTTGATGGTCTCAGACATGCTGCAAAGATGATGTAACTATTAGAAGACGAAATCAATAAATACTGACAGTATTAGCTGCTCGGATGAACATACAAGCATTAATGAAATCTAGGTTAACAATTCTTGAGGCACAGTTTTATTCTGCAGTTCTTAATTTTTAGAAAGGTTAATTTTAAATGTTGATATGAATAGTGAATTTGTTGTAATTATCCCATCTGCCTGCTCAGCACTTAAACATTCCAGTCACTATCTCTGTAGATGAAAACCTTGCTATCTTTAGAATTTTTAATACTGATCTTGATTGAGATTTCTCTTTGTCAATTACCTACTTAAATTTATCACTGAATGTGTAAAAAGTAATATCGAAGGTACTAGTGACCAACCAGTAGTCATAACTCACACAGGCAGCTTTGTGATAACCTTTGCTTAAGAAGGGCAAAGATGTAATGTACTCTTCTGAAAAATCTTCAGTAACATTGTGTCAGAGTTCTGCCAGAATAAACTGTGCAGAGGAAAATTGCTTGAGCTGCAGTTTTGGCCAAGACTATCAAAAAGTTATAGAATAGCATCTAACTGAAGTCTGGGGAAAGATTAGTGCGAAAACTAGGTGGAACAGCCGACACTCCTGAGGGCTGTGCTGCCATTCAGAGGGACCTAGACAGGATGGAGAGTTGGGCAGAGAGGAACCTCATGAGGTTCAACAAGGACAAGTGCAGGGACCTGCACCTGGGGAGGAATAACCCCAGGCACCAGTACAGATTAGGGGTTGACCTGCTGGAAAGCAGCTCCGTGGGGAGAGATTTGGGAGTCCTGGTTGACAGCAAGTTAACCATGAGGTAGCAGCGTGCCCTCATGGCCAAAAAGGCCAGTGGGATCCTGGCTGCATCAGGAGGACGGTTGCCAGCAGGTCAAGGGAGGGGATCCTGCCCCTCTCCTCAGCTCTGGTGAGGCGGCACCTGGGGTATTGGGTGCAGTTCTGGGCTCCCCAGGACAAGAGGGACATGGAGCTTCTAGAGAGGGTCCAGCGGAGAGCGACCAAGGTGATTAAGGGACTGGAGTATTTGTCATATGAGGAAGGACTCAGTGAGCTGGGTCTGTTCAGCCTAGAGAAGAGAAGAGAAGACAGAGAAGGGATCCGATAAGTATGTAAAAACACGTGAGGGGAGAAAGTAAGGAGGATGGGGCCAAACTCTTCTCGGTGGTGGCTGGTGACAGGACAAGGGCTGATGGGTACAAGTTGAAACACAGGAAGTTCCATCTCCATGTGAGGAAGAACTTCTTTCCTGTGAGGGTGACAGAGCCCTGGAACAGGCTGCCCAGAGAGGTTGTGGACTCTCCTTCTCTGGAAATCTTCCAAACCCGCCTGGATGCCACCCTGTGCCACATGCTCTGGGTGTCCCTGCTGGAGCAGGGGGGTTGGACTAGGTGATCTCTAGAGGTCCCTTCCAACCGTAACCATTCTGTGATACTGTGAATATGAAATTCAGATTTACATTTAATAATTCTGCTTACCAAATGTCAGGTAAATGTGATAATCTAAAGTACTTTTTGCTTAGTATGGGACTACTGTTTATTTGTTCTCTGCTCATACACTCTGAGCAGTCTGTGCTGTATTATACAAGATTCAAGAACTGTTATGGCTTGAGAAATATTTCTAGGGAATTTAGTTATCCTGTTTTTTACATTTTTAAACCCAGGATTTTTAGTGTTTTATTTCGTATTACACATGCACTGAACTCCTCAGCTAATTTTTGAGGCTCTCTTTATTAAGTAAATCATATTTTTGCTGTGTATGATGTGGAGACTCGGGTGACTGGCTGGAAGCTGAGGCACTTGTAGAGCAGAAGTGCCTCCAAGTGCCCAGTTTTTACAAGGACTGACACTGAAGTGCAAAGCAGTTTTGAGGATCTAACATTCTGACACTAGCTGCTGTTTATCCACAGGAGATTTTAAAAACGTTTGTCATATTTGGTTATGACACCAGGGTTGTGTCAAGAAGCTGAGATACTTCAGTCTGGACTTCTGGTCTGCTGTGAGGAGAGAAATGGGCACTTTCGGTTAATCTTAATGATATTAATGTCTAAAGCAGGCAAATGCCTTGTTCTCCAAAACTGCATTTTTCCTGACACTGGTTTTAATAGGAACTACAGTGACTAGCTCAGCTATGGACTCTAGAAATCCAAAGTTAGGTGAGAAGAAATAAGTTTTACTACTATGTCCTATTGGTGAATGCAAATGCTGCAACACACACACACACACACATACACATACACATACACACAAAAAAAAAAAAAAAAAAAAAAAGGAATCACAACTCCCTAAGAGGGTTACGTCACACCTACTTCATCATGTGGCAGGGCAATGTAAGACGTAGAAAGTGTAGCAAATCCTGCCAGGAAAAGTATAGACTACTATAATATGGCATTAGTTATATTACTGTGTATCTGTGGGACAATTTTGTGGAAAAAAAAAAGTTAGCCAAAAGGAAAGTGTAGATACATTTGGTAGGGTGGATAAAAGAGGCACAGGTTGCAGAGTATTCTTAAGTGGCAAGTGGAGAAGTGTCTTAGTAAGCTGATGACTAGTGAAGTAATAAGGTTAAACTGGACAGTTTCTGAAGCTTCTTAAATTTGCAGGTACATAGGTGTGCTCAGGTTAGAAGTTATCATCATGATATGCAGAAAAAACAGAGCTAGGTTCAGCGAAATCATAGAGATGGAATAGATTAGCTCATAAAAATTGATGGACTTCATAAAATAGAAAATTTTATTACATGAGTTTTTCGCGTAATAACTAGGAAGTTTTTGATATTTAAGAAAAGGAAATGTTTTGGAGAACACACGTTCTCCAAAAAATTAACTTTTAAGATAATAACTATCATCGTAAGAAATGTATATAATTTGTCAGAAGGGGACGATAGTCTGAACGGAAAAAACTCTCCGGCTTAGGAGTATGTCAAAAATTACTGCAAATGGGGAGGTTACTGGCATAGTGTCTTGGGTCTGTTAAAGAGGACCTCCTTCCTAGCAAATTTATTTTGGTTAATATCTAAAGCATAAGCTTACAAATGGCCCGAACAAATGGACTATGCTGTTTGTCTTGCAAGTAAAATGATAACAAAGTTCAACTCCCCAGTAAGATTTCCCATTTCCATTTCCCATTCCTTTCCCAAAGATGACCTAAATTCGGATGACTGATTTTCCTCTTTTTTGACTTTTTGTGTGACTGATCTTTATAGCATCAACATTTGTTAGCAAAATAATCAGATGTTGTACAATTATGAAACACAACTTTGGGAATTTTGATACAGCATTAACTTGAATTTATTCCAGTGTAAAGAAATCATTCAGACACTGATTTTTTAATTTGAAAAGGAAATCTTGAATTCTGTCATCTGAGAAAAATTATTACCAAAGAAAAATTTGACGGTCATAGGAATGCCTCATCTCTTCCTTTCTTTCACTGTATTTAAGATGAATACTACCTAATTATACTCCTAGGAAAGAAAAAAAAAATTCTGCAAAAAGGTTTAAAGATGCCAGACAAGATTTGCATTCACACATCTTAGTATCAGCATAACTTGGTCTCTAGTGGCTGCCCGTGGAGGATGTGAGATTCTAGCAGCTCTTGTGTCCTACCTGGCCTCCACTGGGTGTCTCGAGCATCTTAGGTGACGTTAGACGTCATTGTATATGCAATTGATGCAGTCCATGAAGTTTAGGGAATTGCTTGGTACACTAACACAGACAGGAACATTTGTTCAGCAAATCCCCTGGCTCTGTGTGGACTGGTTTGACCCAGTGTCCACCAGCTGCCATAGAGCTGTGACACTTCTCTCATGTGCCGGTGGATCTAGATGTCATGTGAGGCTGGAGCCAAATCCCAGACTGACTGTTCTTGTTCAGGGGTTTGTCAGAGTCCTCTCTGGTTTTGGCAATGAAGAGCTTCACAGTTCAGCACTGGAAGTAACTGAGGTGCAGCGGCAGTTTCCTCTAAATATAGCTTAGAGGTAGCTACTTTTATTTTTAATACGTAAATTAATTTACTAAGTGAAATTCTATTTAGTGATTGCCTGCTGGTACACGATAAGAAAAAGGAGGAAAGGTTATTGCTGACAGAAATTGCTTTTGTGCTGCCCACAGAATTCATGCTATTGCAAACCCTCTGAAGTGCTTTCTCAAAAGCCCATGTCGAAGGGTCTCACCAGTACAAGTGGCTTTTCATGCGTTGTTTTATTGACTCACATTTGGTGGTTTCCCATGTGTATTTAAAGACTGAATTCCAGTCCCTAGTGAACGACTCAGAAAGCATTTAATTTTGGAATGAAATCATTTGCAATTTCCAGCTGAGGCGTATTCCCGATCAGTTATAAGAGCATCCAGGTTCTTGAATCCTACCTCTAGTAATTTCGTGATACTATTTTAAGCCTTTTGTGCTTATTAAATCCTTCACATTCCCTTATTAATGAATAAAATGAAATACAAATAGAGAAATACAAATTTAAAAGAACAATATTTATTGCTTTTAAATCTCCACCAATATATAAAAACATTCATTAAAAACTCATTCAACTAATGCTCACTTTCAAAAATGAGTCTAGCACAGATAATAAAAGGTTCTGCTTTGTTTTCATTGTCTGCTCTGTTTCTTTTGATAGTGAAAAAGATGTGTATTATTTGCTGTACTTCATTTGTCACAAAATAAAACCTTTTGAATACAAGTACTTGCGCCAGATAAAACATAATATCAGAATTGACAAAAATGGGATACTATCAAGCGGATATTTTCAGGGGAAATAATCATAAGAGCAATTTAATGCATTCCACAGGCCACCTGAACAAAAATAAGAATAGCAACTGTGTTTTCAAATATGTAATAATAACTCTAAACAGAAACTTGCATTTTAACATTAAATCCTAGTCCATTTTATTGACAGTTTGTTTCTTGAGGGATTTTTGGTTTTAATTTATAAGTCTGTTATAGTTTTCAGAATAACAAAATGAGAAACCATTCTTCTAATTAGAAGAGCCATAACATTCAGGAAAGCAACAGTGGATGGCCGAAAAAGTTGTAAGTAGTTTAGAGGGTTTTCTAATTATGGGAAAATGGCTGAAGGTCTTCATAAGGAGATTTTGTATTTTTTGTGCCATAGGGACAAAAATAAATCTGGAACATTTCAGGAAGCCAATATAATGAAATGACCTTTTTAAAAATAAATTAAGATTTGAGGAAAAAAAATGTACATACCTACTGCAACAGTATTACTACTGAAGTAAAGCACTACCATTTTCTGTGCAATAGGAAAGGTACCTGTAGCAATATCTATTTAATCAAGTCAGAAAACACTCGGTTGAAATATTACTAATAAAAGATAGCTTGTCTTTTTTGTGGCTGAAGCAATGGTTCATATACCCCTGTAATACAAGAAAAAATAATAAATATTCTTTTGATTTCCAGATAATTCTTATTTTTGGCAACCTGTGTATTTGTATATGATCTAACCCTGATATTTTCTGTTCAGAGCTTTCTGCAAGCTAAGTTTTACTATGAAACAAATAAATCAGTAATTAATTCAAGCTTCTAAATGTAGATTTCAGACATTAATAGAGAACTTGAAAACCGAATTGGCTCTGAGTTACCCTTTTCTCTTAGATTGGAGAGAAGTTAGTAAGATAGAGACTTAAGGACTTGATCACAATTGGAGTTTAATCTGCGTTTCAGCAGGCCGGGCAGTTTTAGGGTGACTGGTCCCATCTGATCTATGTTTCCTCAATCCCTTGTGAGCTATTGCAGACTAGGGGAGTTTTGGGAAGAGTGTCAGGACAAGTTGGCAGTGCCAGGTAGCTGAGACCATAGGGGAGCATCGATGCCTGACCCTGTGGCTTTGAGCACGCACCCACAGGAGGGGACCTTTTGGTTTGGCTCTGGTCCTCCAAGGATTTAATTTACAGTAAATTTATTCATATCTAGTTTATATCCCTTGTAAGAACAAGGGGATTTCCCTTTAGTTTAAACAGCGCTATACAGTCCAGATATATAGAAATAGCAGTCATCCACTTTCTAAACAAGACTAGCTTCTTCTGCCTTCTTTTATGACATACTTTACATTCTTCTCATCATCCTAGTAGTCCTTTCCTGCAGCTGCTCCAGCCTAAGTTAATCTTTTTTGAACACAAACGTTTGTAATTACGCACCATAATTGAAGTGATGTCTTAGCAATACTTTACCAGTACTGTACCCTTACTACTCCTCCCATCATTTCTAGAAATAATTCAGATGATAAATTCTAAGACAGTGTTCATCTTTTTTTCTTTTTTTTTCACATTGGTAGCTCTTTGTCATGCTATGATTGACTGATGTGTGTTGGGCTCCTCCTCTGTCATTTCCAGCTTATAACTGAAACTATCGTTGTTAGTATCTAAAGCCCTAAACATATACTTTCTACAAGGGGCAATGAATCCTCTTTATACACTTTTTTTTTCCAATGGTAAGTTATACTGTCTGTTTAAAAAGGTAGCATAATTTATACTTTTTATGTGAATGGTTCAGCTTACGGGGGATTATTCTTGCCAGGCCTTATCTGAAGGTTCTCTATTAGGTGATGCTTTCTTTCTCCTAAAATCAAATCACTTCTAAATTTTGAGAATTATAAACTACAAGCACCTTAAGTTTTTTAGGATATTTTTCATGGTTAAGTGAAAGGTAGAAGATATGTTAGCTTTTCTCCTGTCCGTAGCAATTTTCAGCTTTCTTCAAAATATATGAAGCAGAAGAGAAAAACAAAATACTTATATCTTTCAATTCCTCATTCCTAAAGATTTGTAGGGTTTTGCTTTGTTTTGTTTTGCATTGTTTTTAAGATAGACTCTGTTTATCAAGGATTCATACTCTGATTACTAGATTATATTCCATATGACTACCCTGACCTCAGGTTTTGGTACCACTTGGCCAGTGTTTGTATCATCCGGAAAATGTTGCTGTTCGTGATTTCCAATTTGCTTTCAAGTTGCTGATGAAATTGATGACTAAAAGTGGTACTATCAGTATTATTTAGTGATGATCCATGAGTCAAACTGATTTAAGTCATTCAAGTGTGTAATGCCATAAAAGCTTGGTTTGATATGATATTAGGCAATTTCTCAAAATAGGATTAAAGTGCTTTTAAATAAAGTGTCTCAGAGAAGTCTAAAAGTGATTTTCAGAACCTATTTGAAAGGGATTTGACAACTAAAATCAAAAGTTTTGGAATATGCTAGACGCATAGATAGAAACTGAGACGCATAGATGCACTGAGATAGAAATCACAATCTCAGTGAAAACAGATTCTGCAGTTTTCCTGCTCTGCTAATTAACAAGGGGAGGAGTAGTTATCATGTTAAATTTAGGCAATTTAACAAGAACTCAGTGGATATATACATATATACATGCAGAAAAATGCCTGTTAATCAAATATTGTATCCCTTGGAGACCCCATTTAAAAAAAAAATTGAAGTTTAATTTCAACATACTTCAGTTACATTTAGGTTAGATTGAAAATATCAAGGCCCTTCAAATGATGTGATTGTATGAAATAAGTGGAATCAGCAGTTGTCATGAACCAAAGTGGAAGTCTGCAGATTTCACTCTTGGCCAAACGTCCCAAATGTCTGTACAACATAAAGAGAAGTCACCAGTCAGCACACACTGGCTTTCACAAGCCCTGGTTATTCAATTTGGAATTAGTAGTCTGCTTCTTTGATATTTACTTCGATCCAGTTCTCAAGAAGGAAGGAGAGGACAGCTCTGTTTTCAAGTTCTCTAGTAAAGATTTTAATTTGAGAGATGGGTTAAAGGGATGGAAAAAATCAGGATAGGGATATTCCAGGTGTACAGAAAATAATAAAGTCAGTGACTCTGGAAGAAAGGAATATGGAAAGATGGTGAGGGGTGGAGGTTTGCTGAAACAAAGAAAAAGGAGAAATAGAAAGATGAGAACAGAGGAATTAACAGAGATGAAGCTGTGTGAGTCAAAAAGTATTTCTGCTTTTTCCTGTGAAAATTTAGTCCAAGAACACAAATGCTAGGTTTTAGGTAGTTAGTATGAATAGCTTGGACAAAATGCATTAATGTTTGTGCCTCTGCCTTCAGTTTAGTGTCAATATTGGGAATTCCCAGAGGTTTTTTGGGAAAGTAGGAAAAGTTGTCCATTTCCATCTTTTTTTTTTTTTTTTTTTTTTGTTATTAACGCTGTGGTTGACCTTAGTGATGGTGGCTCACTGCAGTTTCTGCCACAAGACTGTGGAACAGTGGCTCCCTTTGTGGCAAGCCATGGTTTTGCTGGTCAGCTAGTCTACTGTAGAACAATTTTGTTAATTAACGACAGTAGCTCAGTCGTCTTTTTCTGAAACTTAGTCAGAATTTAATTGTAACATTTAATTGTAAAAAGTGCCAGTCCTTCCTTGATAATCAGTTATCTTCAGAATTTTGAAGTATCTACACGGAACTCCTACCCATCTCTGCTTCTCAGCGCTTTTTTTGTGATGCCTCTTCAGTTCCCCATTTTTTGCTGTCCTGATGTTCTTCTCTAAACAGCCTTTCAATAACTCAGACATTTTCATGCCTCAAAAGTAAGTCAAATTGATAAAATAAGAGAGATTTAAGAGAGATCAAGGAGAAGAGATACATTCAAATGTTAGAAAATATATTGCCTGCTTTTGTATGCAATTATTCTTTCTCTATGACTCCCAAAATACATTTTGATCTTAGATGTGATTTGCAAAGACCTGTCTGTTCTCTGTATCGCATTGCATAGTGCTGTGTAAGTGATAATGACCAGCATGTATGTCTAAAAATACCCTGTATACATGTGTATGCAGATGCCTTTGGCATATTGGTGGTGCAACCTGCCATTCTGGTTGTGTGTTGGTGGTATTTCAAAATGTTTATATGAAAAATAGAAACAATAGAGTAATAGAAATAATAGAAAAATAGAAACTTCATAAGTTTCATTCAACCCAAGAAGAGTTATCTTTTTTCCAGCTGAAAGAAGGGCAGCTTCATTCCTTGCTAGACTCACTGTCTCACTAAACTCTATCCCCTTCCTAGATAAGGTCTCAGTGGTTAAATGGGGCATGGGGACTATGGGGGTTTAAGTTCAATCTGTTCCTCCATTTGAGGATATTCAAACTTAGCTCTTTCACTGATCAGAAGAATACCTTAAGCATTGGGGAAAGATATAGCATGTTTTTTCTTGAGCAGATTGCTCTACTAGGAATTAGCGGTTAAAAATTGATCAGTGAAGCAAGCGAATTACTTTGTCCCACCCGCAGTGCTGAAAGCCATTCTCACTCCCTGCTCCATGTCTCCGTGACTGTTTTGAAGTACTTTATACTGAAACAGAGCTGTGAAATACCTTTAAGCACATGTTAGGTGTTCATTGGAGAACTGAGGGAGGTCTGACCCACTTGTCAGCCCATGTAGGGGTTTGGAGCATCTCACTGGTCAAAATCCAAGATGGTCAGTCCTACGTACTCTGAGGTGGGTCCCTGCATTCTCTTTCCTGGATGGCCAGCGCTTTGGGAAAGGGATGTGTGGGACATCCCTTGGTCTTCTGAGTCATTGTCCACCTGCAGAGACTGAGCAGCTTTCACAGGAGGACACCATGCAGCCTCACTCCAGAACAGTCCTGTCTAGATTGGGTTTCTTTCGTATGACATTGGGACTAAATCTACCCAGGCTGCACAGTTTGTACGAGACAATCTCCTTCTTCAGTGATAGTCAGCCACCATTCCAAAGGAGAACAACAGTACTTTTACTAGTAAGTTTTAGCAAGTTTTAAGTGTTCCCAGTTTTTTCCAGTCAAAAACATACTGCATGTTTTGCCCATGTTTGCACATCAGTTGTTAATTCACTACTCTTTTTAGATTTAGCAAGTATATTATTTACCCCGAATAGCTCCTTGATGATGTGATTTTAGTTTTGGCATCATTGGTGAACATGATCGAGAAGAATAAATTCCATTCATAAATGCATTGTTGCTTTCGCAGCCACTTGTTCACCACACAAAAATCTGTGTATTACAATAGAGAACATGTATGTGTGAAGATGGGCTAATACTTGTGAAAGGTGATATTACAGTATGAGAAAACATTACAACTACAAAGTATTTGCAAGTCCTAGTGAGAAAACATCTTAATTAGCATACATGGCAGGGCTGAGATTAATGTAAATTAAAAAGCCTCCTTATTTTCTGAACTGCTAATCTGCCTTGAACAACAACAAAAGAAAAAGGTGGACAAAAGACCTAGAGATTTAGAGCCATTTTTTTCCTTTTATTACATCCTTTCCTATTGATTTTGTTACGGTGCAAAAGAACAATAAAGGGTGGACCTTCACCATAGGACTGCAGCTTCACAGAATATTTTTCTTGGTAAGGGTAGATTATCAGGTCAAAAAGCACAGACATGTTTGATCTTCATATTTTTAGCGTTCACTTTATATGCTAATGGAACTGCCGCTCCCTAGTATAAGTCCCTTGTGTGTTTGTTACTTTGACTTATTGTATTCTTAAACCCTTTTTAAAACTGCAATAAAATCTTACAGTGTTTATCTTCCTGAAGTCAAAGCAGGGGTTGTCTGAGGAGGCAGGATTTCAGCCTAGCGTTCATTCATGGACTTAAAATAAGCTTTAAGTTTGAGCTCAATTGTTGGCTTTGAAGACTCACAGAAGCAGAAGCCTTTAGGCTGCTCAGCTTCCACCAGAGCCTTGGGATGTCCCCAGAAATAATTTTGAGCTCCAGAGCTTTCCCTGCTTCTGTCATGCATCTCAAAATGCAACTCCAACCTCCTAGAGGAGATGGCATTTGTATTTAGGCCTCTTGTTGACACAGCATTGGCTAAAGCTTTCTGCTTTCCAGCAAAGCCATGAGTTGGTTTGGAGAACACCGAGTACCTTCTATGTTGGGATGCGTGCAGCAGACCTACTGTTCACATGCACGGTGGGACTAGCTGTGGCCATGGGCATGTTGATCAGACTTGAAACCACACAGTTTGCTGGTTTAAAGTTTCTTAATATATATCTTGGCTTGCATTATGCTCAGGAATATGTAATGGCTGCACTGGTACCTCCGCTTCCTGATGGGCAGCGAGCCATAGCTCGCCTGTGGTCTCAAAGCAAGCTGGGACTGAAGGAAGGGAAATCTGAGCAAAGGATAGGCTTTTTTGTTGGTCAAGGGAGCTGTTGGAATAACCAGTGTCACTCCGTGCCACAGTGCTGTGCTGGATGGGCTTTGGATTGATAATATTCTGTCTAGAAGAAGCAAGTTTCAGGTAATATGCAGAATTACTCCTCTGCTTTCTTGCTACTCCTAACAGGGAGTGCGAGTTGTCAGAGAGAAATAAAAAGTTCAGTGTTACAATCTTCTGTCTGTAGTAAGTATGTCGTAATACATACCATATGGCAGACGGGCATTGCACCCAATAGAGATGTGATTTTTTTCTCACTAGAGTTAAAAATAGTCCTATGGAAGTGAATGAGTGCTCATTTGCTCTCCCTCTGTGCTGGCTGGCTGTGATTATTCCTGCCCTCTTTGGTGGGTGACCCTTGTGTTTAGATTTGTTTCCTAAAAGTTTTGCTGCTATTCTCGTTAGCCTGCTAATTGCATATGGAGGAGTTTTTTTCTTAATGGGTAACGTGCTGCTTTTGGCAGACAGACATTCAAATTGATGGACATACCACTCCGCTTTAGGCACCTACTTAATTAAAAACACTCAACACTATAGTGCCTCCTTGATTAGTGAGGGATACGGCATAAAGCTAGAGTGGGATCATTCCCGCTTTAAAATACACCAGGAGGCCAAGCAGACTATTGGCATTTTGCAGAGGAAGGGCTACTATTGTCAGGTTCTGTAGGGATTGCCTTCCAGTTTTCTGTTGTGCCTTGCAGTCTTCATACAAAAAAAAGATATTAAAGAAGCACAAAGAGTTAAAAGAACTGTTTGGGTGATCTTAGATACGGATAATTTTTTTTTTCACTTGTAAATATACCACAGATGTCGGCAAATTGTAGCTGGTGGTTCTGCTTTGGTGATGACAGAAAGTGTGAGCGATTTGTAATAGGAAAACACTTTGATTCTTAAACTTCAGAATTCAACTCCACCTACGCTGGAGGTGCACTACAACACACTCCAGCTCTCCCTTCCTCAGCCTAACTAAGGCATGAAAGGCCACTTTCTTTCTGCTGCTTTCAAGCGTTTTGCACGCAGAGAGGCAGCAGAGCAGACTTTCCATGCTGGAATATCACTATCTTGCAGAGGACAGCCCACTTGCAGTCTGAAGACATGCAAGCATGTGAGCTCTACCAAGGTCCCGGAATGCCAGAGCACATTACTGGTGACCACGCACTCCAGCAAGTCCATTGCAATCCTCTTTGCAAAGCTGCAGGCTTGAGGGTGGCTGGGTATTTTGTTTTGTTTTGTTTTATTTTATTTTATTTTATTTTATTTTATTTTGTTTATTTTATTTTATTTTCAGCAAACTGAAGCATACAGAAAAGAACTGATCCTTTATTGCACTTTTAAACACAGTGAATGCAATAGATCTGTGGTTAAAGATGAGACAAAATTAAGGTTTGGATATAATGCATCAGAATATTTATAGAACGTATATGCAGTGTGAAGAATTACGCTCTCTTCCACTGGTCAGTGTGAACTGGCTGGTGATATTGTTTTTTATTATTCAGTGATGCTGAATCTTAGCAATTTTCAAAAAAAAAGAACTCGTGGACTGGCAATTTCAGTTGCAATCCCTCCACTCAACCCACAAAAACTTATTTCCTCTCCCATTTCTCTCCTCGCCACTATTTTTTTAATTAGCTTTATCCATTTACACAGGGTGACAATGTTGTGCATGTCTTCTGAGCATGGTGCCCACCAAGCGGAGCTACTGGCAGTTCATTTTTTTGTATTTATAAATCCTGAGGAAGTTGTTACTATTTCCTCAGCTCTCACAAAGAGAAACCAGCGTCCCAGCATCACTGCACCGGACTACTGACTGAAAGGCATTTGTCGCCTCAGCCCACACCACGCAAGATTCTGGGCTTCTGAACATAGTGTTATGGAAACTGTAACTAGAATTTACACATTGAGCATGTTGTCATGATTGGCCATGTTTAAATGTATGAAAGTAAACAAAACCATATTCTGTAGCTGCCATAATTGGGTTTTCCCCATCATATTATGTAGCTCCTTTCCTGAGTAGAAATGTTATTAACTCTTACTCAAGCTGAGGTTATGAGACACTGCTGCCTTCAGATCTCCCAGAGGCTCTGGGAATGGCCATACTGGAGGTCCCTGGGAATGGCCATACTGCAGGTCACTTTTGTGTCCCACCAGATGAGATGGGATAGGGGAAGACGAGGGCATCTCTAGGACGATAATCTATAATCGCAGAATCACAGAATGCTTAAGGTTGGAAGGGACCTCTAGAGACCATCTAGTCCAACCCCCCTGCTCCTATAATCTAGATAAGACAATCTGTGAATAAATACGACTAAGCTGCAGGATGTGTCCCAAACTACATCTTGTCAGCCAGCAACACTGGTTTAATTAAGCATATCTGCTAATCACAATTTTTCAACTTTTTGTAGTGTGTGCTGTAAGACACAGTTGGAGACAAGGAACACCTTTAATTAGAAACAGCTGTTGCTGGTTTAAGTGAAGAAAGTTTATGTCAGGAGTTTTGGATTCTTTTTGAAGGTACTGTAGCCATGGCTGGTGGAGCACACACAGGGGATGTTGCACAATCTATGTCCTCTCGAGTGGACTTTTGGACTGTTTGAGATAAGGAATTGTGGAACAGGGTAGGATAACATGCTAACAGAAACTCTCCAGAACAGGAAGTAGTAAATGTCTGTAAATGATAAATGCTCCAGTTGGGAAAAAAATTCCATGGCATTCCCTCTGGTTCCATTATTTTGATATCCTTATTGATTGGTCTGACAGGACATAATTTGTTTTGGAGGAAACTATTAATTTTGAAACATCAAAGTTCACTGATTGTGTCAATAAGAGAGATATAAAACACTATTACAGACAGTGCAGGTGAAGGAGATTCCTGTAGCAAGCTCTTCCTTAAGTGACTAAGCCAGTATTGGCTTATGCCAATAGGCAAATGCAAAATATGTCTGTGGGCAAAGGATCAAAATAGAGGAAACATGTTACAAGGGAAACTGCTGCCAGAAACTACTAAGTTCATTTAAAATAAATTAAAAAGAGACTTAGGATTTTGTAAGTAAAACCTTGAAGCCATTACCCCAATTAGTCACAGACTATATAAGAAGCAAACAGAGTATTAGGATGTGTCACCCTAGACAGTACAGCCAGAGAGCTGGTATTGTTAGTATGCAAAGTGCTCAGCACGGCACAGCTAGAAGCTGTGGCTGAGACGGTTTAATTATTACTGCTTTGGAACCTATTTCCTTGGAAAGGATACATTAAAAATCCAAACAGGATGTGTCTGTGTTGTAAGTTTGGGGTAACGCTTTTATTGAGACATGGATTTGTTTTCTATCTGTTGCGCAGCAGTGTTTTATTTGCTGCTACCTGTGCCATTAAGCAGAAAGGTTTGGCTCTTGCACAGCCCTGATCAAACGGTCAGTACTGTTTTCTCAGGAAAATCTGCTGGCTTGAAGTTTCACGTCTCCCAGAGTAAATTCAGGGCAATTGCACAGGGTCAAATGCTTCCTGTGTGGATTGTCCCTACTGCAAGTAGAGGGCTGTGGTCACTGCTTGCCCTGACACCGGAGCTGGTGGCAGCTGATGTCTGACACCACAACACAGTGGTGCTTTGTCATGCTTGTCCCTGATACAAAACCTGTCAAGTGGCATGTCTGCTGATGGACTCCTTGGGAGATACTCTAAAGTTTGCAAAACAAAAAGACTCAGAATAATGCAGTGTATTTCAGGAAGTTGTGCTGGAGCTGCCCATATGGGTGTAAATGTGAACCAGGAGCTTTTCTGAAAGCTAATATAGAAGAATTAGCTAAACAGCTAATATAGAATTAGCTAAATAGCTAATATAGAAGAATTTAGCTTTTAGCTAAAAAGCTAATATAGAATGAAGTTATCAGCCTTACAGATTGCTATCAAGAAAAGTATAAAAGATGCTATAGTAAAACATGTGCTAGGGCTGTTAGGGAGCATTTAAAATACATTTTGGTTTTGGCTCCAGCCTTTGAAAAGGGGCTTTCTTCTCCTACATTTCAGCAGTGCAGTAGGTCATTAGCATCTTCTATTTGCATTACCTCTGGTCCCGGTTTACTGTTACTAAATCTCCCTGCCTTCGAGCCCTTAGTACCATGTTGTTCTCCCTGGAGCACTTAAGACTCTGGCTGTAAATTGTCCCCTCATCCTCGGTGACAAGGAGCACCCTCCGAGCGCTGGCACGCTGGAGCTTGGGCTCTCACAGCCCCCTCACCGCACGGATCTCACGGACCTGCCCGCTGCACAAGGGGCCATTCAGCATCCCAGGGAATTATGCAAATGAAAGCAGAGATCCCCCTCCCTGTGTGCCAGAATTTCCATCTGCGTGACTCCCCTTTGGCTTAATGAGACCAGCACTCATAAATCCCCATGATGAAATTATGCCCCTAAGTGGCTTCCAACAAAGGGCTGCACAAAAGTTTTGATGAACAATCCCTTAAAAGTGGAACATTAAAGGAGAGTTTAAGCAAAAATTGTTCTCCATTTCAGAATAAATTTTGTACGTCTGCACATTAAGGGTTCATCCTTGGAAATCTGCATTTCTAGTAGAGTACTTGCTTCAGTAAGAAATCCAAAACTGTGGAACTGAAATTCTACTCTTGCTGGCACCTAAGCATCCCAACCCAATCTGCTTCCTATCTGGATCCCAAGTGGCAGATGTCATTCACACAGGAAGCTGCAGTAAATTGTTGTTTCCATAACTCTGAAGAAAACACATTCAAATTTTATATCTAGAGCTAAAAGTTGTAAAACAAATACTTCTTGTCCTAGCTCTTGAGTCCCTTGAGCACAGCTAGAACCCCTAGGGACCAAATTGCTGAGCTCAAGCTCGAGATGATTCGTAACTACAAAAGAAGTTAAAAATCCTAGCGACATACTGTACTAAGTTGTTTTATGCTTATTCATTCTTTTTCTGCTGTTCTTATTAGCCTGGGATGGTATTTTACCCAACATTGCATATACTGGAAAGATCTGTTATTTAATAACAAAGAAAGAGTAGCAAGAGTAAAATAAACACATGACTTCAAGAAAGATACAGGTAATATTTCTGTGTGGAAAACCGTATATGACAGTATTGCTGGTCTTTTCTTGCTTCATAATATTTAATAATTTATCAAGCCATTCTGACCTTTAATTGATCACAAGGGCCAGCAAGTGCTTTAGCAGTCTGTTGTATTCTGTCAAACTGCATGTGTGTTTTTCCTGTGAAGCAGAATGTAATCATCCAGAAAAATCAATCAGCAAGAGCATATTTTAGCTAGGTGAGTGCAATTCACTTAGGGTGAGATTCTGCACCTTTCTTCTTTTCAAAGGGACTAGCATGCATAATTCAGTTTGTTCTAACTGGCTACTTGCTTGAGTACAGATTGAAAAATAAGCTTATAATTGTATATTTGTATTCACATTTTAGAAACAAAAATGGGATAGTAGCTAGTTTCAGCTATTTATTTACTCCTAGTAAAGAAATAATGCAGGTTACTGGCATTTTTATCACATACTTAAACACATGCTATATTCAGAAAAATCAGGAAGAAACTGTTTCTTTCCTATCACTACTTCTCTGAATTTTTTAGATTTGCATTTCAGAGCCCTGAAAGGGGCTGATAATTTAAGGATGTTTCTGCAATATTTTTCCAGCAACCAAAAAGAAACAATTATTCACTCACTGTAGCATTCAGAGAAAACACATATTTATTTTTTTAACATGTGTTTAGAGGTGAGGATCAGAAAGGTTCTTTGAAGAGCCAAACAGACAGAGCACAAAGGCAAGTGCAAGGGCAGTGCAAATGGGTTCTGCAGGCTGCTGCTCCAGCAGCTCTAAAATGCACTAGTACCTAGATGCATTCAGTGAATAGATTTGAGGCTATAGTTTTCCCCAGGAACTACACTTGAATTTTTGTGAATTCTGGTTGGGACCTGCCTGTCTCTGAAACAGCCTCAATTGAACCTGAAATGAGGAGAACCTCCAGAAGGACTTTGATTCTTCAGCAATGCTAGGGACTCCTCCTAGACCTTCCTTCTGAGGGCTTTCCTCAAAAGAGTGGCTCCTTGTCCTTAGATGCTTGACTTGTCCCACGTCTACTGCATCTGCATAGTGCAGTCTTAACCTTAAGGAGAGTGGAGCACCTGTCTTGAAGATTAGCCCTCAGCCTTGTAGAGAAGTCTGGGAAGAATGGGCTGTGGGTATAAGATCTCTGCCCTAGTGAGTGCTCTGAAATTATATTAAAATATTTTTAGAAATTATAGAAAACATGGTTATCCTGCCTGGGGCCCCCGTTCCCCGAGAGGTCTGGGATGCTGCTTGGAGAACAAGGTTCTGATTGAGCTGGGTTGTGCTCGGCGCTGCTCACCCATCCATGGGCTGTGGATCCCCCTGTGGAGAAGCTGGAGCCTGGGCGCGTTGTGGAGGTCCCTGGCTCCTCTTCCTGAGGGAACAGGCTTCTCTGAGCACCAGACACTTCATTTTCACATGAAATAAAATCTAATATGAAGATGTCTATTTCTGGCTTAAATTTATTATTTACTAATTAGGAATGATTTGGCCTTTGCAGCTTTATTTCCCTGGTATTTCATCAGGATTTCATGTTTAACATTTTGTTGTCGCTCATAACCTTGAAAATGGAAACATATATCAGAAGATCACTTAGGAGGCAGCAAACAGGAAATGCATTCATTCATTTTGCAGCTAGATTTAACCCTTTCTTTGCTATCATATTCTGTGTATATAATAAATAAGAAATGGTAGGTCATCCAGCTGTCAAGATTTTTCATTGAGGAGGGATTTGCCCAGGACCTGGACATGCAGATGAGGTACTTTTCTCTGGTTCTTGTTTAGCATCTTCTTTTCTAAAGAAGCAGCATTAGTATGTGTAACTCATGACTACTACCTATCTTCCCAGAGCTAGAAAGCAGAAACGGATGTGAGTCTTTCTGCAGTATCTGTATCATTAGACCATTCCTGGGGTTCCTGTATTTAATCTAATTTTTGACAGCAGTTCTTTGATTCAGTGACAATAAATAATGCATTGACTAGGACTCAGCACATTTTTTAAAGTTATGGAACTTTCCACAATAAAAACAGCTTCTGGGCAAAGTCTTGAGGGGGCTGAGCATGTCTAGTTCCGCTCCCTGCAGAGCTGTTTCCAGGTACAAAGCATGTCTGGGGCTTGAATGATTATACTGGGACTCCTAAAGGCACAGAAATTTAGGGGATGGAGAAGCTAGAAAGTGTAGTGTCTGAAACACCTCAGTATGATGAGTGCACATAAAAAACAAGTTCAGAGGGATGCTAATGATTTCTTTGCAAGTAGCACATTTTAGAGCTGTGGATACCAACCTTCAGAAGCCTTTGAACATTTATACATTAAATAAATGCCCAGGAAACACTTGCTTATTTGCAAAAATGGATGTGCAGATCTTAAAATATTACCTTAAAATTATTGCCTTTTTAAACAATAACTTGAATATATGTAATTGCACTGGGCAGCAGGACATGGCAAGAGCTGCCCATATTAACCTGAGCCACCCACCTGAAAATCAGGCATACTCAGTAGCAGACATTGTCTGACTTGCCTACAAGACACATTTTTTTTTCTGTAATGAAGCAGGGTTGTCTTGTATTCGGTTTATTTTTTGCATCAGATGCTTGTTTATATTTGCCTTAGTGTTTCTTATTTTTATTTCTATTTTTATTTTCTTTATGGTTCAAATGTTCTGTCTGGGAAGCAGCCTGTCTTGTAGCAGAAGGGAATGGAAAAGAAGGAAACTGGTCCTTACTGTAGCAGGGGACTATAAAAAGACTCGAAACAAGAAATTGAGATAACATTTTATGTTTTATTTTCAGTAGTTCTTAGTTGCAATTGCATTTGTCCATTTTTTGTCATCTGTATGATGTTCGTATTCCCTTTTTAAACACAAAAGTTTGATTTTAAGTATTAAAACAGACAGTGAACTCCAAGATAGTGCCGATGTATCCAGTAAAGGTCCTGCAGACGAGGACTGATTGTTTTTAGTGTAATACTGATAATGAATGGATAAAACAAGAATTCCTAGTATTCTCTGTGCAATTCATTGACTACTTCTGTGAAAAATTGAATGAGTTGTTTTTCATTGTTCAGAATTTATTCTAGTCACTGCAAAGTTGTTCTTTTTTAAACTGTAAATCAAAAGAAAAAAAGAAATTCTCCACAGATGTTATATGTCTTTGATGTATTAGACACATTTTTGCAGCCTGCTGTCTGAAACCTAGGGAACTCATTAACTCACAAGTTGCTGCCAAGAGGGAAGTGATCACATTGCCCGAGCTCGTGTGCCTGTCCCTGGCTGCGGGATTTGGTTGGGGTAGCCTTTGCCCAGCTCTGCAGATGGGTATCTCTGGAGAAAGTCAGATTTCTTCAAACTGAAGGGCCATTCTTGCCTGTCCCCTGCCAGCCCCTGTCACTTAATGAGTCTACTAAAGTCCGTAGCTGGCTCCATTTCCCATTATGCAGCCCAGGATGATGATACGTGTGTGCTCTATCAGTTCCAAAGACTCAGTCCCACATTGCTGAAGTAATCAACTCAGCACAGACTTCTGAGAGAGAAGGACATCTTTGGGAAAGAAGCAGCGTTACCATCTTTCACCCTCAACAAAAGCAAAGTAGTTGTCTAATTACCACTGAGGTGAGCAGCTGACGCTCTATGGGCATAATTTTAGACACATGTTCTGCATGAGACAGCAGGGTCAACAGCAGCGATGGATGAGAATAGGCCTCAGGACCAGCAGTTTGCTGTGGGAGTGTTAATGCCATCCCTCCCACCAGGCCAAGGAAGAGATCTTCAATGGTAATAAGGCAGATAAGAGATAACCGAACCTCATGTGCGTCTATTGTTTGCAATAAACAGGGATGAGTTAGTAAAATACCATATTCTTCAGTTCCCCTACTGCTGTGCTCCAGAGGAGCCTTGGCCTCTTCTCCATGGCCATCCCAACCCAACAGGCTTTAGGATCACCTGTGTGAAAGTTGGCAGGCCTCATGTGAATGCTTCAGTGGTGAACTAATTGAAAATCCTGAGTCAGAAGGTTATGATCATTTGTAAAATAAACAGGCATCATTGCCATCATCCACTTCCTCCTGTCACTGCTGGAACAGGGGTCACTACTTCTCAAAAAAAAAATTAAGTTGGTTTAGATTTTAATAACCCTTGGTGTAAATAATGTATCTAACTCTGAGCTATGTTCTGTGATTCTCACTGGAACATGAGTGGAATTTCGGATGTTAATCTATTTTGATCTATAAAATGCCAAATGATTTGCTTGCAAGGCAGCCCCCTCTCTGAGGCGCACTGCTGCCCCTGCAGTCCCTGGAGAGGCACCAGGTGGAGCAGCGGGGTTGTGCTAGGAAGGATTCGGCGGCCTCTGTGCTGAAAATCTCTTGCTTGTAAACTCTTTCCACCTTGGAATCAGTGAGGGTTTAAGAAGAATTGTTGGGCTTGCATTTCAGAAGGATTGCCATTAAAAACAGTTGTTGAGGGTTCTGAGGGGTGGAGATAAGTTTTAGTTATATATTTTTGTTTGGATTCAAATAAATAAATACAAGAAACACCAGCCAACATAAACTTTCTGAAATACAATCACATGACAACTACCAGGGACCTTTTTGAGTATGTAGGTACTTGCTACCATATGCTCTTCTATCTGATCCCATTAGCAATGTCTTTAGACTAACTGTTTTCAGACAGAAGGGTTCACTGTTTGCAATAATTGGGTACATGGCATTTCCTTCCAATAGGCACATTCAAAAACAGTTTCAATATTTATTGCTTAATGTACTAGGATTAAAGGCGTAATAATTAACTCAAGATTCAAGCCTAAAGGTATTAAACAACCACGTTTGCACTAATTTGTAGGTAACTGCAAAGGGGCTCCAAGGGGGAAAAGGCTGCCATCTGATACTGTTGCTTTCTTTAAAAGCTGTAGTTCTTTTATCTAATGATGAACTACTATGTAGTCCAGAGAGAGTGATTAAAAGAAGACACATCCACATTTATCCAGGTATTAAAGGAATTATTTAATTAAAGGAATATATACAGGTAAAACTGATTGCTGCTTTTATTTCAGATCCGAAGACGAGTTCATGAATCCAAAGCTCGCCTGCTTTTTTTTTT
>NW_010578861.1:771481-787937 GCF_000705375.1 Tinamus guttatus | reverse complement strand
ATAAGCTTCATTTTTGCTTTTTAAAGTGTAGTGTTTTTTCTTCAGGTTTAACTTTCTTTTACATCTGCAATGTGTGTAAACCAGGTAATAGAATAACATGGTTATACAGCAGTTTCATTCCAGCTTCCTCCTTTAAAAATGCAAATAATTCCTTTGGTTTTTACTTCATGAAGAATAATGATAGTAAACTCGTTGAGTAGAATCACCCATGGCTCAAGCAAAGGCCAGCTCCACTGTTTTCACTGGCATTAATTCTAATTACATGATGATATACTCTTTCTTTTTTTCATTCTGTGTTGCCATGATTGAGTACATGGAAGATGTCTTACTCTGTCTGTTAGAAGCTTGTAGTGAGCCATTAACACGTGTTTCTGTTTATCTTCCCTGTGTCTTTCTCATAGGAATTATGTCAGATCACCAGTTTGGAAATCAGTTTATGTGCAGTGTGGTCGCGTCCCACGTGAGCCATCTCCCTACCACCAACCTCAGTTTTGTCTGGATCGCTCCACCTGCGGGCACGGGCTGTGTGAATTTCATGTACGTATGAGCAGTGAGTAGGGGTCCTGCGTCGGCCAGGGCCTCGAGAAAATAACCGCTACAAAATGATCTGCTTGCACTGTGACCTTATATCTGGAGCTGGATATAAGCTCCAGCTGGAGCTGGAGCTCCTTGTAGCTGGAGCTCGCTAGTCAGTTCTGCAAGTGTAGGCTTTAACAAGAAGTGAGAATTTTGTGGTCTTGCTGGCTGAGGAATTTCTGTGCGTGTTACAGCTGTATGCTTCAAATCATACAAGAACAAGATAACATTTTATAGTATATCATGCTGTCAGAAACATAATGTATGAGCGCATCAGGATTTGAAAGCATATATATTGATTCCTCTTAGTTTTTAATCATATTATTGATCCTTTCCATATGCAAGAAACCTATCAAACTCAGATAGCAGTTTTAACTTCTGCTTAATTTAGCTAGTTTAGTACTAGAGAAAACAGAGTATATTCTTTTTGCAGGTGTGTTTTTCTAGTAATTGTTTTAAAGGTGTAACCCATTGTTTGATGCTTTTATATTAAATGCCAACAAAATAATATTATAACATGAATTATTAGCTATACTGTATTTGATATGTTATTCTATTCTTTTTTTTTTCTTTAAATTTCTCTAAACATTTGTCCTGAAACTTTGGAAAGTAAGATGTGAGAGACAAAATATAGCTAGAGTGTGAGACTTTTGCTGTGTTTCTACTACAGCTCATTTTCTCAAAATAAATTCTGCTCTGAGGATTATTTCCTTTCTATACAAACTGGGAAACTGCAGGTAACAGTGTCACACATAATCGAGTTGTTTTATTGTTTAACATATTGCAACTACATTTTCTCCCTACAAAATCTGTGAATTTTATACCTTTATACCTCTCAGATAAATTCTTTAGTTGATAAAGTTGTAGAAGACTTTGTACTTTGAGCTGGCCAAATGAGGGTATTAGACTTGCCTTTCCTGCATACTCCTGCTTACTTCCTCCCCTTTCTCATATGTTTGTTTTTCCGCTGTACTCAAGAAATAATTGATGGGGCCGTCTTGCATAGTGACTGTGAGAGCATTTATATTAAATCTGACCTTCCACTGCAAGGTTTGAGGGTAATTTATAAACAGTTATTCACTTTCATCTTGCCATTTTTTTTGTCCTTATTCTATTTGTTCTTATTCAAAGAGGGTTCTATAGAAATACAAATAGCAATGTAACTGCATATTCACACTTAAGTGAAATTAAAGGGACATTGTTTGAGGCCTCCAGTGCTTGCCTATCTCTGATTCCACCAAAAGATTCACCATTAGCTCAGTGGAAATAGAATTAGGTTAGCACTGAACAATTTTGGAACACCAGTCTTTAATTCCTTGTTTGTATAAGCAATAACGTGTAATTACTGCTTTTTCACAAATGGCGCTTATGATACTATGTCAGGAAAGATTTTAGCTGAATTGCAGTCTACACAACTATCTGTCTGAAATTTGATTTTATACCTGACTCCATATTTTGCACAGTGGGTGTAAATGTGAGTACGTCAGCAGTCTGGGTGCAGAGTGACCAAAACGGTTTTTCCTTGCTCCTCCTAAAGCCATGCCGAGGGGACGGGTGAGTGTGGAGGCCCCTGGTGGGGTCCCAGTGCCGGTGCCTCACAATCCCAGTAGTTTTGCACTATTTATACCCCCTACGTGGTATAAATAGGCTCCAGGAGCGATGCTAGACTGTCTTTGAAAGGGGAGCAAAATCATGCAGCTTATATCACTTGGGTGTCCTGCAGGGCAAATGCAGACAAGAACGGATGGGCTCAGCATCCTCAAGGCCGGTGTTCACTCTAGGATTGTCTCTGGCCCCAAGGCTTCGGGGCAAATGTGATCGTGAGCTGAAGCAGGAACTGAAGGGAGGAGAAATATGTTTTGCCATTAATCCTCCTCCCCATTTGTAATCCAGCTGCCCATGCTTTCTTGCCTCAACTGCTGTTTTCCATGCCGACTAAATCACAAGTTGGTGTAAACAAAGCTATTTATTTTTTGTGCAGTGTTAGTCTGCCTGTCTTCTACAATTCTGTGACTTACAGGCTCTCAGGAGTTGACTCTGCCTTGTTCATTGCTGTTTGCTCCTCTACAGCAAGTAGTTAACATGAAGAAAAGCTTTTAAATGCTTGACTATTTTTAATTTAATATGAATTAAAAATATCTGCAAATAAAATAAAATTTTTATTGCATTTAATATGAACTAAAATGTCTGAATGGCAATTCATAGACTCAGTACAGCAAAGGTGAAAACTTCCTACACTGTTGCCAATACATCTGTGATTCAGATCAGCTCATTAGTCTTTGACCTCTCTAGGGATGGATAATAAGGTTATTAATTAGTGGCAGCGTTGGTGGTGGAATTTTTGAAATGTCGATACTTTTCTCTGGACATTTCTCGGGGAGGAGCTTGACAAAAATCACCAGCCAAATCTCCAACAGGACGTTGCACTGCTTTTATTAACTGCACTATCAGCTTCCATTGGGAGTACAGGCTACAAATATGCAGGAAAGAAAGAAATGTTGAAAGGTCAGGTTAGGGTCATTCATTAAATTAATAACAGTGAAATCACTGTAGTGATTTTAATGCAGATGACCACCCTGCATGCCAGGATTGAGTTCTGGTCATGAAAGGGTAGGGCTGGAATATTTTGTTATTTTCTATTTTATTAATAATGTTTTGAAATACAATTTCTTATTATATTATTGAGCCTTTTCCTTTTGCAATAGAGATTATCGTACCTTCATCCCAATCAACTAAATCTATCAAGAGGATATTTATTGCTAACATACCTAAATGTTAAGACTTTGGAATGCAAATAGCAAGGTTACATTCAGTTATTAGAACTTCGGCTAGGTTTGGCTATTGCTTTAGTCTGAGGTAATCTCATGTAACTTGCTAGAAAGTGAGGGTTATTCATTGTGGTACTGATGCAAAAGAAAAGTGTAATCTGCATAGGAAACTGCATAGATGTAGGGCATAATTCCCTTTTGTTTCATCCATGGATAATTCACAATTTCCCTGGGAAAGGGAAAGTATAAAGCTTGCAGCTTGGCTTCATCAGGGAAGGAGCTTCTACGCAAGAGCAGGCAATAAAATTTTTTCATATTGACCATATGCAAACTGTTGCTTATTCTCTATTTTTGGTCTAAATTCCTTCTATAGCTAATAAATAAAAAATATTTAGAAGACCTACTACAAAATACCCTTCTAAGAGAAATACAGACAGATAACCATGGCATGTCTCAGTGTAATCCTTTAATATTTTTCACCATAGATACTACATGACAAGCTGAGGAAATAAAAGGTAATTCCTGCTAAGAAAACTCTTCTGCAATAAAGATGCATTTTTTCTTTTGCTTAGGGGCTGTTGGTGTTTTATACTGGTTTTGAGCACCAACAGCACCAAAGCAAATTGCCAGCCGCTGCAAGGGCTGTTTATCAAAAAAAAAAAAAAAAAAAAAAAAAAAAAAGGCAGGTCTTTCTTTATGCTGGCAAATAATTTTGCTGAATGTGTGGAAATTTGAGAAGCATTATCTCCATAATCCATAATATACTGTTTTTAATTTCTGCTCTAAGCCCACACTAACCTAGTTAAAGCTCAGCCTGTCACTGGGACGGTAATGGCTGCTAAGCAGGGTGATACATAGCATTAGATCTGAGCTTGTTAAGCCTGTTGTTTTATAGACAGCTTAACCTACTAGTTTGCAAAAGTGATAAAGCTGACCTATATTACAAAAGCATAGTGTGCTTGAACCATTAGTATAGGTTATGGCTGCTGTCCCAGCTTCTGTGTTAGAGAAAAGAAGTTCTAGTTTCTTATAGAAATTATTTCAGAAAATTATTATTTTTTCTTTTTAGCTGTTTCTGCCAGTTCCTATAACTCAGTTTGTGTCTGTACATATATTCAAAATAACCTCTGTTACTGGAGGTAAATTCATTATATTGAATATCCATTCCATGGAAATTTTCAAAATTTTGTTTATCAATTTTCAAGATTTCAAACCTGCACTACGTTATGTTTTAGATATTTTATGATCACTAAAACATCGCTTAAAAGCTACCAAAGCTTTTAAGCCAAATCCATGGACTTCTGTAGTGCTGCGTGACTCACACCCCACATAAGAACTGCGAACCTTCACAAGTCACCTAAAATTCTGTAAATTATGAAGTCTTGAAAAGTGCTAAAATGCTCAAATTGTGATTATTTGACACCTTAACCTGGTAAATGAATTTGTAAATGCAAGCTACGGAGGATGGAGGTAGGAGTGTGGCCCTTCCTGCACCAGGGTCCTGGCACATTGCTTCACCTCCCAAAGCAGGAGCCACAGGTTCCCAGCTCAGGCCCTGAAAAACAACTTGGCACCAAATGCTGAGGCAGACAGAAAGAAATTTTGAAGAAACTTTCAAGAAATGGGATGTGTTTTTCAGTGTGGGTATCTCTTTTCCCATAGTCACCTCCTGATAAAACTCTGCTCTGAGAAATATCGACACAGCTTGCCAGCAGTGGTCTTTTCCTGCCGTTGTGTTTAAGACCGTTTCTGGAAGTTGGCAAAGGTGTTAATCTGAAAACTTGAAAAGTCATGCTGTACCAACACTGGAGAACATGAAGACTGTGAGCTAAAAACTTGGTTGCTACTTAAAACATTTATAGAAAACCCATGATGAGAATTATGGAAATATGGAATAAGCATCCAAGAACATTGCATGGTCTGCTACTCGAGTCCTCTAAGCAAGCTGGGAAAGTGTCATACCCTCTAGAAGAGCCACATTCCCTGGTAAACCACTTAGCTAAGCTCTCATTTAAGACAGTCTGTTTACTGTTTTTTTTTTATTGTTGAAAAAAAATTAAAAAGGCAAGTGAAGGAAATAGAGAAA
This sequence comes from Tinamus guttatus, assembly GCF_000705375.1. The sequence continues at coordinate 782,507 of NW_010578861.1, read as the reverse complement.
AAATATCTTCAGAGCTAAATTAATGATTGTGTTCATACACATAGTGATTTCATATCAAAATTTAAAATATTAAACAGATTAAAATATTAAAACTGTAAAGTAAACAAAACAGCAAATATCAAAACTAAGATCTTTTAGGTTCTTCTTTGCATGTGTTTATATATAATCGATCAGCTCCTATTTATATGATCACATTTTTTTTTTGCTTACGCTCTTATTATGCACCAGGTTTGTACAATGAAATGCAGTGTTATTTGTAACATCTTAGTTCTCATTATGATTTTCAGTCTTGTAATTAAAGACTATCTAGTAAGGCACATGCAGAACTTTAACGTATAGCCCAGCTGAATTCTGGAACTGAGTGAAGCACTGGGGCAGTGCCCCAGTTAGATGGTACCTTTTATTTCTCACTGTTTATTGCCAAGTAAGAGTGATACAGGAGATTTATCATCACCATTTTTTTGGTATTGGTGTCTACTCTACTTGGGACAAGTGCTGAACAGACACCAAATATGACACATTCGTGCTTGTAATCAGAGTAGATCTGAGATTAACCTAGTGTCCCAGGCATTTTGTTTTTCAGTGTTGTTTGTAACTTGCCTCATGAAAATAAATCACCAGTAATTGTTCCCTGTGGTGTCCCAGTTTGGTGGAACTGTGATGGATCTGATACAAAACAAGAAAAATCACTGGCTTCCCTGGGTTTTCCATTTCCTTGTGTAGAGGCTTTGTGGTACTGTCAATCAGCATTATGTGTAACACGCTGAAAATCACAAGCCAATACTTGATTCAGATCTTGGCTCTGTTCACCTCCTATTTTGATGTGGTACCCAAATTATCTCCTTCATCTTCTGCGTTTGTTAATTTTCCAGTGAAATGCAAACACTGCCCAAGTTATCACTGTGCCTCAACTTAGACTCAGCTGATTGTGCAGAATTAGATTTAACTTGTCTGTTAGTTTATCTTAGTTTTGTCTTTATTATGTAGTGATAAAGCAAACAGAGATTACCAGGAGAAACTTTTTTAGGAAATTTTGTTACCAAAAGACAATAGAAGTTCTAACAGCGATTACACTGTGACAGGGGAATATTCGGGGCTGAGAGCATTCAGAGCAAAGGTGGAGAACTGAAGGGGAGGAGGAGAACTGGTTGTGCTTCTTCTGCTACTACTGAAATGGACGTTTGGTTGGTTTTACCTTGAGATTAGTGTATATTGGTATCTCCAGGTGAACATCTGCATACGAGTGATGTGTCTGAAACTCCCATGATAGTTAATGGGCATGGAACCTTGCTATAGAAACTTAGACATCTCGGGTCCAACCTTCATCTCTACATCTACAGACTGCATGTCTAGAAGAGCTTTCTAAGTCTACTGGTTTCCTTAGGGCATCTCAAATTATTTTGGATGCTTCCATTTAGGCAACTGAATCAAACTCTACATCTCCACTGATAGTAGTGGATCGTTAGGTACCTGTTTCCCATTTAGACCTTCATATAGACACCCATTTTAAATCCTTTAATCTGGATCTGAATCCCACCCAAACTACCTAAAAACCAGCTACCTAAATATGAGATCCTTGTGCCACATGGTGAACAATGAATTCTTCCCTCCTGTCACCCTCCATCTGTCAGGTGTCTTTGTCCATGTCAAGAATTTCTGATGAGCAGGCTGCTCAACAGTTGGGAACTGCAGAAGAGTTTTAATTAAAAAGGAAACTTTGCAAAGTTCGTAAAATCTTATTTTTTTTTTCTTTTTCCTTGGAGGTAAAGCCTATTGCCTAGTGGCCAAGAGTCCATTAGATGCCTGATAATCCTACTAAAAGCCCACTTCTAGGGAGGGATGATGAGAGGGATGTTCAGTGTTTAACTTTTTCTCCAAACTCACAGAGAACTGCCCATTTACTATTTTAGGTTCCTCATGCTGTGTAGGTTCAAGAAAAGCATAACCAACAAAGTCAGAAAGAATGGGTATGTGAGCATTTTATTAAGAAAAGCACGTGAAAATTCTATTGACAGGTTAGTCGGACTCAATTCAAAAGATGAGAAAAAAGCACAAAATGCTGCTTTCATCAACACTGTATAATGCCAGAATAGAAACTGAAAGATGATACAGTATTTAGGATGGTTTCTTTTCTTTGTATGATACAAATTTAATATATAACATACTTGTAATGTACAATAGCAGAAAGCAGCTCAGTATAGCCTTTGGCTATTCTGTTAAGATTTGGCATGGTTCCATATAGGATTCTGGCATCTCCTGCATGAAAGAAAATGAAATTCTTTTATTTTCTACAGGTATGATCTAAATAATAAGACAATCATTGTGAAAATTACTTCCCTTCTTACAAATATTCATTTTGGAAATTCTAGAAGCAAAGATTAGATTTGATTTCCTTCTCCCTTCCTGAGCACTATTCCCATTATTTTACACGAGAGCATCAATTCTACAATACAGTTATCAGTAAATGTATTTAGAGTTCTCTCTTAAACTTTGTTTTGCTTTTTTTTGAAATTTAACCTCAGGGTTAGTTTTCAGAGCATATTTTAGTTCATCAAGAACATAAATTTTTGTTCCGTTCAAAAAAGTGTTTTGTCTTCCTCTTTTCCCAGGATGGTTTAATTTTGAAAACATGACTAGAATATAAAAGATGCTACACACACCAATAGTTTGCCTCCATGCGTAGCTATTCCTGGGTAGTAGAGGAACTAAATGAAATCTCTTTAGCCTGCTAATAACTGAGTGCTAACAAAGCTTTTGAAATGAGGTTCTAGCCAAGAAAGTTTAACGAAATAGGCACAGAGCAGATTTTGTGAATTGCTTCAGAAATGTCATTAATATGAAGTGAGCTTTAAACATGCAGGGAACTGTCTGTAAAGGTGAATGTACAAGGTACAAAACCTTACTGTAGGCAGGGTTTGTATCAGATGTTTTAGGAAGTTGAATTTTAGAATTAATTAATTGCAGAAGAGCCCATGCAAGGCATCGTGTCTGCATGGGAGCCCTTTGTGGTTGTGGAATGTGTCCTGGCTGCGTGAGTGGGTCTGACCGCGCTAGTGCGTCCCTCAAGTGGATAATACAGCAAATGTCCAGTGCATGAATGAGCCTGAGATAAGTGTATTGTTTGTGTGTGTCTCTGGGAAGCACTTGACTTCTTGCAAGGGACTGCGGCTAAATAACATCATAAAGAGCTCAGTACTGCAAGATGCTGAGCCCTGGCCTGGATCCAGCAGAGCGCTCATGCGTGTTCCTGCTTTCATCAGAGGCAGAGACATCACTTTTATATTTTTAAATTCATGTCTTCAGCTTACTTGTTTAAAATTTTACTTCGTTTTTGTGCTCAGCAGATTACACAAGCTTGACTTGCTCTTTGTTTCTAGCTCCTTTGGATGAACTCCAACAGAGTAATCTACAAAGTACTCTGTAGAAGTACACTAATATTCAGAAAAACTTCATATTCATGCATAAAATAAGGAAACTTGGAGGGGAGGTATCTATAACCTAACAATACTAGAAAAAATATCATTTCTTCCTGTTTCTGTACTTAAACATTCTCCTCCCATCTAGTTCTAGCAAGAGTTTTAAAAACAAACAATAAAGAAATCTTGGACTTGAAGATATCAGAAAAATTACATCAGCTTCTGCTGCTGGGAAAAAAAGTGGATTTGAATATTCAGAATAACCTTAAAGTAACTGACAAACTGGATACATCTTCCATAATTGTTTTTTTTAGATTGTCTCTAGTACTAATGTGTATCCCTCCCATTTCAGTTTAAGAAACTCAAATATATTATTATTATTCAAATAATTCTTACCTATGGATAAGGAAGAAATATAACTCAATCTGTGTATGTAATTATAGATTATGAATTTTTTTAAAAAAATACATATATAGTGTTATAAACTAAATTATAACATATATAGTTCCTCTACATAAATCCTTATCTGCAGTATACAAAAAAACATCACCAGGATGGTACATGGATAACATTATCCTAGCAATACATTGATAGTGTCTGTCTTTATCCGATTTTTTGCAGTACACAGAAGTAATGGTTTATTCTTTCAATACCATTCAGAAGGCTGCTTTACAAACATTGCTTGTAACCAGCTTGTGGTCTGTCCATATACATATGGTTGTGAACTCTGTCCTCTGGAACCAAAGCACAGTGAGGTCAGGATTTTAGCAGCTGCCTATTGCTAGCCTGTACAACTGCACCTTGGAAATCCCAGTTTGGCGTGGAAGTGAAAAAAGCCCTAACTTCCTTCTATCTTATTAAGTATTATTGCTTAGACTGGAGCTGCAGCATAGCGCAGAGAGTATAGGCTGCCCAGGGCAAGGACAGCACTAGGGGAAGAAATTTGGCCCCATAGCAGCTGCCTCACAAGTGCACCATGGCCTCAGTGGGTCCTGGAAAGCAGCGTCCTGCAGGCACAGGGATGAAGCCCTCAGATGAGTATCCAGGATGGCACCTGCTGTCCAAGTTAAGGGGTAATGATATGGTAGTAATGTTGTGCTGATGGACATTGTAATGATGGAGATATCTCTATAGCAACTCCCAGTCCATGTCCAGGCTCTTGTGCAGGTACTACCTAGAAGAAGTCTTAGAGATGCTACTAGTTCAAATAATAGCTTTTATTCTGAGGGCAAAGAACTGAAGTATCTTAAATTCCCTTTTGTGTTTATTGTTGATGCTTAATGGCAATTTCTATAACAAGTATTTTACTGACAGTACCACTGTAATGTAATTAGGTAGTTTTCCTTCATCAAGCAGGAAAGACTTTGAAACGGGAACTTTGAAGAAATGAATGACAAAAGAAAGTCAATCATTTTCTTTTTCTTTTCATGTGCATAGCTTGAGGTCAAATTTTGTCTACATATGATACATCAGTTGTAATCAGGAACCAAAATGTGATTCGTAAGCTCCTATCAGCATTAGTGTTTATGCAAAGGATTATAACTGATATGGACAAATTACTTGGCAGAACCTACTCACACATTCAAAGAGCAAAGTCATAAATGTCCTGAAATACAAAAGATAGAGAAATGCTTCGCTTTCAATCAGTATCATAGACAGTTTTGCAAAGCAGTAAAGATGTTAGGACCATAATTTGAACTGTGGTTTTAACAAGTAAATATAGATGGAATATGTATGGTGAGTTAAGCTGTATAAAGCCTTTCTTCTAAATCCAGATGTAGGCATTAACTCGCATATTTGAGATGGCATGCTTATTTGCTAAGTGCAAAGATGGTTACAGAAAGGCTTTCCTGACTGAGGATAAAAGCTGGAGTACTCTTTAATTTTGGTTACTGCCAAGCTTATTTCAACTACCACAATAGTTATTTGGCTTCAAACCAAAAAGTGGCAATACAGTACTTATATGTCTATGGATCAAAATTAGATGAAAAATTGCTGTTTCTCATCTCCAAAGCCATTTGCTGCACATTTTATAGGCCTCAAGATGCCTTTTGTAATATGTGATAACGGAGCCAACAGAAGCATCTGCCTGGGAAGAGATTACTTTAATTATGGACTCAATGTCCTATTTTCTGCAAGTGATCCCCAGAGAATTTCTTACTGCTGGATGAGAGGTGTTATGATGCGCATTAAAACCTACGAGTCAAACAAAAGAGATTGTAAAAGTGAGGGAAGGACACCTATAAACTCTTGTATTCAATTACTAAAAAAAAAAAAAAAAAACCCTAAATCCTATGATGATAACTTTTTAATTAATCTAACACCTGTTAAAATAAATTTCCACCTTCACAGGGAAAAATGAATGTTAAAAAATATCCCTTTTTTCCTAATTTTGTTTTATGTTCCAAATGGCTTGATCTATAAAATAGTCTTTAAATACTCATGTTTCCCTTTTACATTTTTCAACATATTAGCAGTTACTAATGATATTATGTGAAACATTAAGCACAGAGGATTCTTGTTAGCTCTTATCTTTGTAACAAGTTTTCTGTCACTTCCATTTGCTATTCACTGTAATATCACTGATCACAATGAACTCAGTATTAAAGTGGATGTGTTGTATGCTTCTATAGAAATTTTGTGGAAATCACTATTTTGATATAGCACTTTTTAGTGGCTACTTAAAATATATGTCGCTCTCTCCCTATCAATTGAAAAAGAGCCTAGAGATCTTTTTTAGTAGCTGTTGAGATGATGAGCTAAAAGTTTTTTCTTTCACAAAATATGATGGAAGAGCTTTAAAAATGGCTTGTAGATGCTGTGACATCATGCGAAGTACTGGGAAACATCCCTAAAATTCGTAAGGCAGCCAAAATTAAAAAGAAAAATGACATCTCCAGAAGATACTAACATTTAAAAATAACCATGGAAAGTGCACTTTATGTTTGAAAGTCAGAGGTCTATATCTCATTTAGGATGTTTCTTTGTTCTGTACAATTATTAAAAAGTAACATTCTTTTAAAATAATATAGTGAATGTGATACTTATCCTTCATAAATTAAATCAGCCAACATTAGTGGTTTTCCAGTTTGCCAATTTTACAGTAACTGTTTTACTAAAGCAAAAGCAAATCTAAAGTGAACATTACTGGCCACAGTCAATACTTCATCACTGGAGGTAGTAAGGAGATTTCATACCTTGGATAATGGGAGACTTTAGCTAATAGTATTGCTTCCAGCCCCAGGACAAAGTCCTGCTGGAACTGAACGTGCCCATCACTCGTTCTTCATGGTTTCCAGCTCTGTTTCCTGTGCCTTGGGACTGCCTGCTCCAAACTGAACCTCTGCTCTTGAGTAGCCTAAGCTTGTCAACCCTTGTAACCTTAGATCCTTTGTCTATCTCCTGGAATTTTCTTCATAATTTTTTTCTGACTCCCTGCTCAGGCATTCACTGCTGCCCACTGGCCAGAGTTTGATGGAAGTGATATTACTCCATTAGCTTACACGAGTAGGGGAAAGCACTGCTCCATGAAAAGAGAGCCTTGGGTCGAAGCAGGAATTGTTGTGTCCCCCATTTCCTGGCTGACTGCTTTACTTTTTGGGCCATCACTGAAAAGGCGGGTGTAAGGGTCACTGAAAAGCATGGTTTACCTAAATGGCAATACTTCACGCTGGATGCGAGGACATCAGTGTGAAGCAGATATCACCAGGCCTGCCTGGTCAGCAGCTACAGTGAGACACAGGTGTCCCTTCTGGGAGATCAGGAGAGACTCTCTGTCTTCATCATTCTATGGAAACTGCAGCTGCCTGAACGTGCAAAGGAAGGGAAACGTTAGGCTAGGAGTGTTTCATCTAGGAAAGGCTGGGCGCCTCCAGTGCAGCTGGAACTGTGCTATCTGGGTTTCTCTCTTGGACTCATGCCATACGCACCACCATATCTCAGTGCAGGCCTCAGTCAGGCTCTGAGTCATGCTGAAAACCCTCAATTTCAGTTGTGATGTCTCTAAGGGGAAACTTTTCACTCCTTTTCACAAACTTGCCTCCCTTGAATGAGTAGAAGGAAGAGATGCCAGTGAAGATATTTGTTACCTCTTAGAAGACATGCCAGCTGAAAGATTTCAAGACACTGTGGGAGACAAAAGGAGGAGGGAGTGTGGAGGGACACTCCACACACTTGTTATTTTCCATCATTCAGTTGGCATGCGAAGAGTGATAAATCAGGGTTTTAGGGCCACTTTGCCTATGCACAAAAGAGAAGGGCCATATACACTTAGATGAGCTCTGTACGCATCTTACACAAGGCCTTGTACCCTTGCACAGGTGTTCCTGCCTCAAACAGTCATCTTCCGTTCTGTACTCTGTGGGGTAGATGTGGAGTTCCCAGGAAAATTGGACTTTCCATAATCTGTGTTCTGGATGAATGACTTTTGGTACCCTGCTTGGTCTTCCTTGCCAGTGACCACAAAATCTGTTTGGGTATTTTCCTGCTTGCCAGGGAAAGCTGACCTTCCCTTTGGGTGAAGTGCCCTGATTTGGAGCCGAAGTCCCTTAGCTCCCAGCGTTGGCACCGTTGAGTTTGTCACACAGATATTTTTAGCCTGTTTTAGCCTGTTTAGCTCTGTTTTTCCAAGTAGCATGGGCAATTAGGTCATCATTCCAGTTATCTATTGTAAATTTTTATCTTTTTATTTTGTTTTAATAAGCCTATTTTAAAGTGACCTTACTACAAAAATGGTTCAAAAGGCTGAACTTCCATTGTTACTTAAAATTAGTAAACATCATTGCCTCAGACTGTCGTGCTGTGTCTCCCAGTAGTTTTGAGGAATTGTCTCCCAGTAGTTTTGAGGAATAGGATTCTTACTCCATGGAGCTCTTAAATTGTTTGGGGATTTTTTTGTTTTTTTTTCAGCATGCTGTGTCTCCCAGTAGTTTTGAGGAATAAGATTCTTACTCCATGGAGCTTTTAAATTGTTTGGGGATTTTTTTTGTTTTTTTCAGCAAATAAAATGGAGTTATGAGCATAAAAGTATCAAAGATCTTTCTCCTTCTGAATCATTTTTGCACTATCACCTAATGCAAAGTAGGAGAGAAGTTCAGCTTTCTACTCTGTATTGCAGCTTTGGTTTGAAGGAGTTGTGAAGGTCTAGACTGCAAAATCTGCGTAATGACATGGGTGCATCCTAGAGCCTTTGCCAGTACAGTTACTAGATGCAGTATGTGCAGCACATATAAAGATTTTTTAGCAGTTCCCATGACTGCCAGAAATCAGCCTATGGAAAGACACTTCTCTGTCACTCTTGCCCCCATGCTGCAGAGGATCCAGTCATTGGGGCTCAGTCAAACTTCCAGCTGACAGAAGGCACATCTTGGAAAAGAAAGGTGCCTAAAAGCCCTAAAACATAGCAAGTAGTTGTGTGATCTGCTTCCAATTTGCAGAGAAGCAAACTGGAGTAGGGTTTGCTGGCTCAGGAGCCTCACTGAGCTGTGCAGTTGCTACCTTTTGAGGGACAGCAGTGGGCTCTTTCATCTCTCTGCCCATCTAAACAACAACCGCGCTCGGTGGCTCCTGCCCTCCGTCGGCACAGAGCAGTGACTCAGATTGCCCATGTAAGAGAGGAAACAGTGACCTAATCCCCCTTCCTCCCTGGCAAAGCTACATGGAGTGTCCCTTGCTCAGGAACCAATTGTCCAGCTCTGTAGACAGTTATCTATGTGGAAAGAAGAGGAATGTCTGCAGTAATTTTCATGTGGAAAAAAAATTCTTCTAAAGTCAAAGATTACAATGTCTTTGTTCTGAAATAAAGATCAGATATAGTCTGTTTTTCCAGCTCATTCATGTATTTCAGCACATGTTATTAGGATATAAAACACAAATTCTGTCATGTGATGTTTTCCATAACAATTTTATTTTTATTTTTTTCTGATAATGCAAAAAACATCCTAGGCTCCCTTTTCTTACTTCTTTTTTTTTCTCATGATAGCTCTCTTGCAGCAGCGACATATCTGGCAATAGTGAACATTCTCATGATCTTAGGCCATTCTGGTCCTGGTGAATGAGTCATACCAGAAATGTGGGGTTTTTTTTGTTTGTTTTGTTTACTTTCTGAAAATGAACACAGTCCTCATGCATCTATCAATACATGTATTTGTGCCTTTAAGGAGATCGTCATTGTGATATTCAAGTCAAATTTAAATCTAACTTCCTAGTGCCATATGGCACAACCTACAGGCACTAAGACTCTGGGACTTCACGTATTAGATTGCCAGGCTGATATGGTAGATAAGTAGATTGATATAAAACTTAGTGGTTTCAATGCATATGGATTGTGCTTGGCCTTTTTCAGTGTTAAGCTCTTCAGGGCTGATCTTTTAATGCTTTGTTGTGATGTAAAAACTGTAAGCATTTCAGTAAGGCACTTTATGGCTACAAATTGTTAGTGTAATTTAGCTGAATGAAGTCAAAATGGCAAATAGATCTCACTCTCATTACTATTTAGGACATGTCAGGAATGCTTACATTCACATTTGCAAGGATATTTCCATGGTTTATTTATAACCCAGCAGGGATCTAACCAGTAGCTAAGATTATTGTTGTGACTATGTTCAGAATTGTGGGATATTTCTGACTACAAAACCAAATGCATTAAGGGGAAAGGAAAAAAAAATCAGCAAATCAAACCTGATTGATAGATTTTGTTTAGCTAGGTATCACTTTGCCTATTGCATTTGTCAATAAAGGTAATTGAGAGAGACGTGTTATTATCCAGCCCCTTGAAGTATTAATGCAATACTTTGTACATCCCTTCCACATTCAGTCCATAGGGTGGGAGAAGGTAGGAGAAGCCTCCTGAGCCTCCCCTGCCCAGGGACACCATGATGTCCCTGCCAGCGCAGCGGTCAGAGTTGGTGGCCTTTGGTCTCCATCCCTCTCATAGACACTTAGGTTTGATTTCAGAGCTGGAGTTTTGTCCCACCACAGCTGTTCTGGCACATAATCTGGCACATTATATAAATTCCCAGCTGGAGGGAGGGTGTTGAAGCCTCCAAAGAGCAGTGGAAATCTCCTGACGGCTGAGGACCTCTCATTGTGAGCCCGTGTTGGGGCTGTGCCCCTGACCTCCAAGAGCTCTGGCATGTGCCTGAGGCTCTTGACCATGCACATTTTTGGTGTCTAGCTTGTAGGTTGAGGAGCACTGATCATCTAGTGACAGAGGGAAAGGGAGATTGCAAACTGCCATAGAAACACAGCAGCTAGACCAAGTTTTTGTAGTTTTCATGGACTTCATGAGATTTTCAGATACGGTAACAAAACCACAGGGCAGGGGAAGTTCAGCATATGACAGCTCTAGATGCTCTACATTGCTCTGCTTATCAGTGCTTTCCTAATACCTTTAAATTTTCCATTTTGTTTGAAAAATTAATAAACAGAATTTTAATAAATCTTACTTCCTTGTTGTTTCTGTTTTAAAATGGTAAAATAATAATGTCATTAGGACTGATTGCTTATATGAGAAGTCTGAACCCAGAACACATTTCATGGTTGATTTATGAACCCCGTGAAAATATGGTTTATAATGAAATTCTGACAGACCCTTAAAAATTAGCATAACA